>KV001308.1:180175-225159 GCA_001598015.1 Dorcoceras hygrometricum | reverse complement strand
AATATCTCCTATAGCTACTGCAGCAACTCTTGCTCCATTGCCAAGCCTCAAGTGGGTCTCACCCTCTCTAAGACGTCGGCTTCTTGTCATCACCCGCAAATCATTGCAGATATGAGATCCACATCCGGTATCAAGTACCCAAGAAGTTTAATTTAGAGACATATTTATTAACAACAACTTAAAATTTGAAGACAGAAATAAACTAATATCTCCTATAGCTACTGCAGCAACTCTTGCTCCATTGCCAAGCCTCAAGTGGGTCTCACCCTCTCTACGACGTCGACTTCTTGTCATCACCCGCAAATCATTGCAGATATGAGATCCACATCCGGTATCAAGTACCCAAGAAGTTTAATTTAGAGACATATTTATTTCAATATAGAACATACCTTTTGCAGTTCGCAACTGCTCGAGGTACTCTTTGCAGTTTCTCCTCCAATGCCCAGCCTTGTGGCAGTGGTGGCAAACGTCCTCGCTCTTGTTTGGCTTAGAAGCCTTTGCCTTTGGCTTCTTGGCAGACTTTTCCTCTTTCGCAGGAGCAGAACGCTTCTTGCTCTTGCGTCTGGGCTCCTTCTTCGCAGAGGAAGAAGAACCCAGAAGGAGGACGGGTTTGTCCTTCTTTATAGTCCCCTCAAACACTACAAGCATGTTCACCACCTCTTCAAGGGTGGCTTCCAGCTTGTTCATGTTGAAGTTGACCACAAAGGGGTCAAATGCAGCGGGTAGCGAGAGGAGAAGTACATCCACCGACAGCTCGTGTGGAAGCGCGATATCAAGGCCCGAAAGCTTTTCAACGAGCCCAATCATACGAACCCCATGCTCGCGGACCGAAGTCCCATCGCGCATGCGGCTCGTCATCAGATCCTTGACAGCCGTGAACCTCTCATGTCGAAAGTTCTCCCCGTACAGTTCCTTGAGATGAAAGATTATGGCAGAGGCATACTTTGTCTTCTCAAAGCGCCGTTGCATTTCTTTGGACACCGATGCCATCACATAGCACCGAGCTTTAACCTCGTCGTCATGCCATTGGTTAAGCGTAATCAGCTCCTCAGGGCTGATATCGGCAGGGGTTTCCACCGGAGGGCACTTCTCTATCGTATAGAGGAGCTTCTCCGAAGCCAATACAAGATTAAGGTTGCAGAACCAGTCTTGCTAGTTCAGACCGGTGAACCTGTTGCTATCCAGTATAACAGCGAGCGGGTTTTTCATCGAAACCATTTTATAAAGCAGTTATACTGAAAAGAAAACAGACATGCATTACTGACTATATAAAAATAAACGCTAAGACATAAAACATGGTCATTAAGTTTTATGAATTACCCTCCACTATTTTAACGATTTCACACCCTCTAATGAAATCGAGAAAACAGGTTTCTGTAGTGGGTACACGGAGCCCAATCAAGAGATCATGGACCCGAATAATATCAGCCATCCATGACCCCCGAAAGGTAGTTTCCGATTGCAACCGGTGCAACCTCCATGTGAATACCTCACGTCCAGTAAGGGCCCAATAATATGACGCCGTTTACTATCACGTGTCAAGACGACCCATCATTGTCGAGTCGTGAAGGACGGTCCCCTTAACGTCCCCAATAATATGAGCCAACGTCAAAGGGAGTTCCAACTGACTCACAACAGTTGTCAATGGTGTGGACAGCTTTCCGGCATACATGACCCCCTCAATAATATGAGTCAGGCCATGTCTACGGGTAGCATCGACGTACACCCATTGTTGATGGAAGGTAGGGAAATTTAAACAATTTTAAATACCCTTTAGTTTATCGAATAAACATTTTATCTTGATATAAGTTTTAAATCAAATTTAAAACGAGGGATTTTATTTTGAAAAATTTTGGTCTCATGCATATTTAAATCTAATTTAAAATATGCAACATGCGGATTCAACTAATCTATATATCAACATATATAAATAAATATTGGGATGATCGATCACGAGAGCTATGCGGTCCGTGGTTGCCAGTCGCGGACCTGGGTCCAATCCTAGGGTAATGTAATATGCAATGCAATCCTATTACAAAGCTTTCCGGTTTTACAGATCTTCGGTCTTCAATATCTTGATCGTCATCGTCCACCGTCTTCGGATGTCCTCCCACTAAATCTAGTAATTTTACATTTAAATTTACTATGACAAATAAGGGATACATTTATCAAGGGGTGGGAACGGGCCACAAACAGGCCCACTTTAAATGATGATCAAATATTTACAAACCGAAATCATACAAAACCTATCGCATACATCTAACAAATTGGGAACGGCTCTCGATCACCCCAATCATGCAGATAATCTAATTAACATGCATAATTTAAATAATCTAATTATTTATCGTAAAATCATATTTTAATCATAAAATCGCATTTTATAATAAAATCGTATTTTGTCGGTAAAATCGAATTTTAATCAACAAAATCATATTTCATTATAAAATCATATTTTATAATCAAAATCACATTTTACTAATTTTAATTGTATCAAATTGGGCTTAAAACAATTCTAGGCCCAAAATCTTAAAATTTTAAAATCGATCAAAACGGGCCCGACATAGAAAATCGGCCCGAAAACTTCACGGGCTGCCCGGGACAGGCCCGAATCAAACCCTAGAAGAAATCAGACCAGCCGTCACGACATCGCCGGAGACTCGCCGGAGCGGCGGCCGGCCGGCGACCGCCACATGAAATTCACGTGCGCCGCAAGGGCGCATGCGGCCGCGACAAGCGCGGCTCAACCGTGCGAACGTTGCGCGTCGAGTAGCGCACAACCGTGTGAGTTCATCGACCAGCAAGCTTCCAGCGGTGTGCAGCAGCGGTCGACCAGTGTAGCGCAATCGTGCGGTGCAATTCGTGCGGCCAGCGCGCGCATCGTCGCACAACGGGCGCTTAACAATCGTCAACCAGCGCTGCTCCAACGGCCGGCCATCTCGCGTGAAGCGGCACCAAGCGTCGCCCATCAACGCCGCAACGTCTCGCAACGATTGCGAGAAGCGGCGCCCATCCATGCGCGGCCAGCACGCATGTACCGCGCGCGCGGTGGGGCGCCGCCATGTGCGGCGGCGATTTCAGCCGGAATCTCGACTTCGTTTCGTTTCGATTCTGAAAAGTTGAAAGTTAGATACAATTATGGCAATCTGTATTGATCAGATCCGAAAATCATGGCTCTGATACCACTGTTGGGGATCCGGATCACGCCTCCCGGCGGGGCAGCGGAAGAACAAAAACATGTGCCGGGAGACGATCAATACAATAAAATAAACACAACCATAGGGTGTTTCAGATTGCTACCTTGCTGGTAACTTGTGCCTGGATCCGACCGGTTTCGTAAAGAAAACGGCACTTCACGGTAGGCGGCGGTAGATATCGTCAATCAGGTCCATGACCGGAGACGGGATTCCTTCGTCAGCCTGCACTAGAAGGACTGACGAGATCTGCACGGACGGATTCTCCTCGTCAAGATTGGCCGGAAACAATTTTCCGGCGGCACGTGGCGGCGGCGGCGGCGCTCAAAGGCGGCGGCGGCGAGGCTTGAGGAGAGGGGCGGCGGCCACTAATCACTAGGTTTAGGGTTTGTAGTCTTGTGATCAAGTATGTTTAGATTAAAGCCTTAGTCTACTTAAGTAGACTTGGTGATGGGTTTGGATCCGGCCCAACGGGCCCGTGTCCAACGGATGAACATTCCGTTCATTCCCATCACCGAGACTTCATCGCAACTCCGATCGTCGATCAGATCGGACGGATCGACTCAATTTTCAAAACTAAATACTATGATCTGAAAAACCATTTTTCAGAACCCCAGTGCAAAATGACCGTTTTGCCCCTCAACAGCGGGAAACCTCGGTTTGACCCCTGTTGACTTTTAGGAAGTCGCACTCCCCAAAATTACTCTTCTCGTGCTCAACCCAAAATTATCTTCTCGTGCTCAACACATTGAGCTGAGTATCCGTGCGGGAATCTCGAATCCAGTACTTGTGTGACCCTCAATGGTTCAGGGATACAGCTAGCCGTGGGCCCACAACTATTGTGGCTCCGGAATCACAATTCCGGACCTGCCCAACGGATCATGGTAAGAGCGTCTAGCAACATCACCCCATGATCCCCTAGGTATCACTGATAGTGCCTGCAAGAACCAGTTGGTCGTGGTTAGCGTACAGTACGGTCCTTTCAATCCATATATCCCGATCAGATCAACGACCATTGGTAAATCGAGTGTCGCTATAGATCCGATAGCTATGCATACATCTTGGAGATCGAATAGTGACATCGCGAGTGTAACTAGGTAAACATATTTACCTAAAACACTTCTAGTACTCTGGCCAGAGATTTATACACTATTATCCCCTCAGATAGCATAGGATATCCACTCATGTCTGCGAGCGGTGAATCCTCGACAACGATGCATCGACTCCTACATGCATCGGGGTCTCACCCAATCCCGATGCCTTATGACCCCAAGTGAGTCGGCAAACGGGTCAAAGTGAGACGCCTATCATGTAGAGTCTCAATGACGTTTCTAGTCGTGAGGACTAATCAGTACAACCAAGACCTCGGACTTATCCACTCGACAAATGGTAACCACTTGGAAAGTCCGAAGGAGGGTAGTTCGATAGATCACCAGGTCACTATCTATCTGCATTCTCAGAACATCACAATGATCCCTACCAATGAAACATGGTACTTCGCATCGCAGATACTAGTCTCGAACTCGGGCGGCCTTATCCTCATTTTGACGGCCCAATCGACTAGGAACATGTTCAGAATACACAGCGACTATTAGATGTGTTTCAATAGCCGTCATACCCACTATCACATCTAACATACACTTGAGTGCATTCTAGGTCTTTACTCAACGCAATTTTAAATCATCATACACACAATGAAAGTAAAGAATGCCATATAATAAATGCGAATATCATATATAAAGATTGTCATATACAAGAGTCTATAAACCCACACGCCACAAGTTGGCTAGTTGGGCATCTACTCTAACATCAATGTCTAACGAAATGCAGCGGCGTTTTGAGAAGACGGAGTATGCTGCTGGCATACACCTTCATCTCAAAGAGTTGTATGGGGAGAACTCTCGGACTGAGAGGTTCACTACTGTCAAGGAGCTCATGAAGAGCCACATGCGCGATGGGGACTTCGGTCCGCGAGCATGGGGTTCGTATGATTGGGCTCATTGAGAAACTAGTGGGCCTTGATATCACGCTTCTACATGAGCTGTCTGTGGATCTACTTCTCCTCTCACTCCCTGCTGCATTCGATCCCTTTGTGGTCAACTTTAACATGAACAAGCTGAAAGCCACCCTTGAAGAGGTGGTGAACATGCTTGTCGTGTTGGAGGGGACCATAAAGAAGGACAAGCCCGTCCTCCTTATGGGCTCTTATTCCTCTGCGAAGAAGGGGCCCAAACGCAAGGGTAAGAAACGTTCTACCCCTGTGAAGGAGGAAAAACCCGCCAAGAAGCCCAAGGCAAGGACTTCAAAGCCAAACAAATCTGAGGATGTTTGCCACCACTGTCACAAGCCTGGACACTGGAGGAGGAACTGTAAGGAGTACCTCGAGCAGTTGCGAACTGCAAAAGGTATTTTCTACATTGAAATAAATATGTCTCTTAGTTCGACTTCTTGGGTACTTGATACCGGATGTGGATCTCATATCTGCAATGATTTGCGGGTGATGACAAGAAGCCGACGTCTTAGAGAGGGTGAGACCCACTTGAGGCTTGGCAACGGAGCAAGGGTTGCTGTTGTAGCTATAGGAGATGTTTATTTGTTTCTATCTTCAAATTTTAAGTTGTTATTGAGAAACGTTTTATTTGTTCCAATAACATTATTTCTGTTTCTATGCTTGATAGTTATGGATATTCTTGTCATTTTGCTAATTCGATTTGTAATATATACAAGAATGAATGTTTTATTGGAATTGGGGAACGCGAAACGATTTATACACCTTAAAATTAAAATAAGTTCCAACTCGTGATGTGGAAACACATACAACAACAATTAAAAGAAAAAACGATAGCTTGAACCCGACACAACTTTGGCACGCTAGACTAGGTCATATTTCATTGAGTAGGATGAACAAGTTGGTTAGGAGTGACATGTTTGATACGTCAGATATTAACTCCCTACCGAATTGTGAGTCTTGTCTCAAGGGAAAAATGACTAAACAACCCTTAACGGGCAAGCCTGAATGTGCTCAAGGCCTGTTGGATTTGATCCACACTGATGTATGTGGCCCACATAGCATTGGTACTAAGTACGGTCACACATACTTCATCACCTTTACCAATGATCACTCTCGGTATGGGTACTTGTACTTAATGAAAGTACAAGTCTGAATCCTTTGAAAAGTTCAAAGAATTCAAGGCTGAAGTAGAAAATCAGTTGGGAAAAAGTATTAAAGCACTTCGATCCGATCGAGGTGGAGAATAGTTGAGTACTGAATTTCAAGACTATCTTAAAGAGAATGGGATTCTCACAGTGGACCCCTCCGGCCACACCACATCTCAATGGTGTAGCGGAGCGTCGTAATCGAACCTTGATGGACATGGTTCGATCTATGATGAGCTTCACTGAGCTTCCTACCTCGTTTTGGGGCTATGCGCTCGAAACAGTGGTAATGTTGTTGAACAATGTCCACACCAAGGCGGTGGATAAGACTCCATATGAGATATGGATGGGCAAGCCGGCCAAATACTCATACATGAGGATTTGCGGATGTCCTGCTTACGTGAAGCAGACAGTGGGAGATAAGCTGGATAATAGATCCATCTTATGTTACTTCATTGGGTATCCGAATAACTCTATTGGATACTTTATACTATCCCAATGAAACAAAAGTGTTTGTTTCTATAAATTCCACCTTTCTGGAAAGGGAGTTTTTACTTGATAGAAAAGTCAAGATAGTAGAACTCGAATAGGTTCGAGAACCATCTGAAGTACCAAGTGAATCTCCCGCACCTCAAGAGCCAGTACCAGAAATGGTCGCACCTAGGAGATCCGAAAGGGTTCCTAGGGCTCCTGATAGATATGGTTTCCTCCTTGAAGATGATCAAAATGATCAAGTTATGGGATGTGATCCAAGAACTTTCGAGGAGGCGATTTCCTATGCTGATTCTAATTTATGGCTTGAAGCAATGCAATCTGAGATTGACTTAATGCATGCGAACCAAGTCTGGACTCTTTTTAATCCTCCCGAAGGAATAGTTAATATAGGGTGTAATGGATATACAAGAGAAAACTTGGGCCTGATGGTAAGGTACTAACCTACAAGGCGCGACTGGTCGCGAAAGGTTACACTCAAAGGCAAGGTGTTGACTATGATGAAACCTTTTCACCAGTCACAATGTTCAAGTCAATTAGAATCCTACTAGCCATAGCCGCATGGTAAGACTATGAGATATGGCAAATGGATGTGAAAACTGCGTTCCTTAATGGAAACATTAAGGAAGAGATCTATATGACGCAGCCTGAGGGTTCCACATCTGTAGGAAGTGAGCATAAAGTATGCAAACTTCAGAGATCGATCTACGGTCTCAAACAAGAATCGAGAAGTTGGAACCTGAGATTTGATGAAACAATTAAGGAATTTGGTTTCATCAAGAATCCCAAGGAGCCATGTGTGTACAAGAAGGTAGTTAAGAATGCTGTGACATTCCTTGTTCTTTATGTTGATGACATTCTACTCATTGGGAATGATGTAGGAATGTTGCAGTCAGCTAAAGTGTGGTTGTCTAGTAGATTCTCGATGAAGGACATGGGTGAAGCATCCTATATTCTTGGAATACAGATCTATCGAGATAGATCGAAAAGGATGCTCGGACTCACCCAAGCCACCTACATCGATATCATACTTAAGTGGTTCTCTATGGAAGAGTCCAAGAGAGGACACCTACCTATGTGCCACGGGATCACTCTATCTAAGTCTATGTGTCCAAAGAACTGATGAGGAGATAGAGAGTATGACACGTCGTGCCATATGCTCGGCAATAGGTAGTATTATGTATGGCATGATCTCGACCAGACCGGATGTCGCATATGCTCTGAGTGTCACAAGCCGCTACCAAGCCAACCCCGACAAAATTCATTGGAAAGCTGTGAAAGATATTCTTAAGTACTTACGAATGACTAAGAATATGTTCATGGTCTATGGGGGTGGTGAACTGAAATTGGAATACTACACTGATTCTAGCTTCCAATGCGACGTGAATGACTCGACGGATTCAACCACTGAGGCTGAGTACATTGCAGCATCAGCTACTGCTAAGGAGGCCGTTTGGATAAGGAATTTCGTCCTAGAGTTGGGCGTCATTCCTAATGGAGTTGGTCTAGTCCCGGTGTACTGTGACAACACGGGTGCCGTTGCGCAAGCAAAGGAGCCTAGGTCTCACCAAAGATCCAAACACATACTGAGGAAATACCACATAATCCGGGATATTGTGGCTAGAGGTGACATAGCAGTTGAGAGAGTCGCCTCTGCAGACAACGTTGCTGATCCACTTTCGAAGCCCTTGCCTGGACCGTTGTTTGAAAAACATCACGAAACAATGGGACTACGTCTAATGAGTAGTTGGCTTTAGGGCAAGTGGGAGGTTGTTAGAGTAGATGCCCAACTAGCCAACTTGTGGCGTGTGGGTTTTATTGACTCTTTGTATAACGATCTTTATTTATGAAATTCGTATTTCTTTATGGCATTCTTTATCTTCTTTATTGATTTATAATGATAACAATTGTGTTGGATAAAGACCTAGAATGCACCATAGTGTATGTTAGATGTGATAGTGGATATGATGGCTATCATGAAACACGTCTAATAGTCACTGTGTATTTCTGAACTCTTTCCTAGTCGATTGGGCCGTCAAAATGAGGATAAGGCCGCCCGAGCTCGAGACTGGCATCTGCGATGCGAAGTACCACGTTCATTGGTATGGAACATTGTGATGTTCTGAGCATGCAGATGGATAGTGACCTGGTGATCTATCGAACTACCCTCGTTTGAACTTTCCAAGTGGTTACCATTTGTCGAGTGGATAAGTTCGAGGTCTTAGTTGTACTGATTAGTCCTCACTACTCGAAACGTCATTGAGACTCTACATGATAGGTTCATCACTTTGACCCGTTTACCGACTCTGATGGGTCATTAGGTAGAGGGATTGGGTGAGGTCCCGATGCATGTAGGAGTCGATGCTTCATTGTCGAGGATTCACTGTTCGCCTTTGTGCGTGGATATCCTATGCTATCTGAGGAGATAATAGTGTGATAAATCTCTGGCCAGAGTACTAGATGTGTTTTGGGTAAATTGATTTACCTAGTAACACACCCGATGTCACTATTTGATCTCCAAGATGTATGCATAGTTATTGGATCTCTAGCGACTCTCGATTTACCAATGATCGTTGATCTGATCGGGATATATGTGTTGAAAGGACCATACTGTACGCTAACCATGACTGACTGGTTCTTGCAGGCACTATCAGTGATACCTAGGAGATCATGGGACGATGTTGCTAGGCACTTTACCATGATCCGATGGGTCAGTCCGAAATTGTGATTTCGGAGTCACAATGGTTGTGAGCCCACGGCTAGCTGTATCCCTGAACCATTGAGGGTAACACAAGTACTGGTTTCACGATTCCCGCACGGAAACTGAGCTCAATGTGTTGAGCATAGGAGGAGGAATTTAGGGAGTGCGACTTCCTAAAAGTAAACAATGTCAAATTGCAATTTCCCTAAAGTTTGGGCTAGTTTGACTATCCTTGAAACTTTGAGGGCCAAACTGCAATTTTGGACTAGATGGTCTGAAAAATTATTTTCGCATCATAATACTCAGTTTTGGAAACTGTGTAGATCGGTTCGATCAGATCGTCGATCAGAGTTATGATGAAGCCACGGTGATAGGAATGAACCGAATGTTCGTATGGACCTGGGTCTGCCTCAGGCCCATTGGGCCGGTCCAAGCCCATCACAAGTCCAATAAATAATTGACCTAGGGCTACATTGTGACACACTCTTGCATCACAACCCTACATAGTAGCCGCCACCTTCCCTCTCCCTCTCCTCTCGGCCGCCCACCACCACACGCGCCACCGCCGTCGCCGCCTCCCGCCATCACGTGATTGGACTTGTTCCGATCACGTCGACGAGGAGATTTCGTTCGTGACAAATTCATCATCTCTTCTAGTGCAGACTGACGAAGGAGCCATGTTTCCAGTCGTGGACCGGATTAGGAGATCTACCGCCGCCTACCGTTGAAGTGCCAGTTTCCCTGTGAAACTGGTCGGAGCCAGACGCCTAGACGCCAGCAAGGTATCTTCTTTAAAACATCCTATGAATGTTTTAATGCTTTGATTATTATGCATTGAATGTTTCCGGTGCAAAATTTTGAAACTTCCGCTGCGCCTCGGGAACGGGATCCGGATCCGCCGCTGCGCCAACAATTACGAGTTCTTGGTTATGCCTTTTGGTTTGACTAATGCACCTGTAGTTTTCATGGACTTAATGAACCGAGTCTTTAGAGAGTTCATCGATCAGTTTGTGATTGTTTCATCAATGACATTTTGGTCTACTCGAAGACTCTGATGCAGCATAAAGAGCACCTAAGGCTAGTTCTCTAAATACTTCGAGACTCACAGCTGTAAGCTAAGTTCTCTAAATGTGAGTTTGGTTGGATAATGTGGTATTTTTGGGTCATATCATTTCGGCTGAAGGGTTATCTGTTGATCCCAGTAAGGTAGAGGCTGTAGTGAACTGGGAAAGTCCCAAGAACGTATCGGAGATTTGTAGCTTTTTGGGATTGGATAGCTATTATCGATGTTTCATCAAGGGATTCTCTAGTATAGCTAAGCCTATGATGCAGCTGACCCAGAAGGATAAGAGATTTTTTTGGATGGAAGAATGTGAAAACAGCTTTCAACTGCTCAAAGAGAAGCTAACTACAGCGCCAGTGTTAGCTTTACCTTCAGGTTCAGGAGGTTTTGTGATGTGTTCCGATACTTCGCTTAGTGGATTGGGTTGCATTTTGATGCAGAATGGCCGAGTCATCGCATATGCTTCCCTTCAGTTGAAACCGCATGGGAAACGATACCGAGTTCATGATTTGGAGTTAACGGCAGTTGTCTTTGCTTTGAAAATTTGGCGCCAATACCTCTATGGCGAACAGTTTGTTGTGTATACCGACCACAAGAGTCTTCAGTACCTTTTCTCACAGTCCGACTTGAATTTGAGGTAGCTTAGATGGATGGATCTGCTTAAAGATTTAGATTGTGAGATTCAGTATCAGCCTGGAAAAGTGAATGTAGTTGCTGATGCGCTTAGTACGAAAGCTCAAGTGTTGATGCTTGCATCGCTAAATATCTCTAAGGTCCATGAGCATCTAAGCACTACTGGTTGCCGGTTTCTACCCAGGTGATATTACGTTGTGGTATCATCTTTCCAAGTCGAGCCACAGATTGTTTCGGATATTAGGGCAGCACAGAGAACTGACCCATATATCCATGAGTTGAAGTTGAAAACTCAAGCTAGACAGTTAGAGGATTACTCTGTTGCATCTGATGGTTGTTTGAAGTTTCGGGGCAGGTTAGTAGTGCCTAACCTGATTGATTTGAGGGAAATGATCTTAATAGAAGCTCACTGTAGTCGTTATAGTGTCCATCCTGGTGCAAGGACGATGTATCATGCCTTGAAACCGCACTATTGGTGGGCAGGTTTGAAGAACGATGTTGCTGAATTTGTCTCTCGTTGTCTGAATTTTCAGCAAGTTAAGGCGGAAAGGATGAGACCTGGCCCCAGTGGAATTGGGAGCATGTAGCTATGGATTTTATGACCATTTGCCTCGTTCCAGCCGAGGATGTGATGCTATTTGGGTAGTGATTGACAGACTTTCGAAATCAGCTCACTTTATTCCCTACAATATGACTACTTCTTTGAAGAAAATGGCGAAACTGTACATTGATTTTGTATTCGATTGCATGGAGTGTCTGTGTCCATAGTTTCAGACCGAGATCCGAGGTTCATGTCCAGATTGTGGAAGAGTTTGCAAGCAGCCTTAGGCACCAGATTGGCTATGAGTACAGCCTTTCATCCCCAAACCGATGGCCAATCTGAGAGAACTATACAGACCTTGGAGGATATTGCAAGCTGTAGTCATGGATTTCAGTGGTAGCTGGCAGGATTCGTTGTCGCTGGTAGAATTTTTGTACAATAACAGCTACAAGTAACGATTAGAATGGAACCGTTTTAAGCATTGTATGGTAGGAAGTGCAGGTCGCCCATTTGTTGGGAAGAAGTAGGATAGAAGCAGCTGTCTTCACCAGAATTTGCGCAACAGATGAGGGATCAAGTTGATCTAAGTCTACAACGTATGAAGGCTGCACAAGATCGCCAAGCTAGTTATGCAAACCGGAGGCGTAGGCCTTTAGAATTTCAGGTTGGTGATCGAGTGTTCTTGAAAGTTTCTCCTTTCAGAAGTGTTATGAGATTTGGACTCAAGAGAAAGTTAGCTCCTCGTTATGTTGGACCTTATGAAATTGTGGAAAGGATCGGTCCTTTGGCTTATCGTTTGTTGTTGCCACCCGAGCTGTCCTCTTTACATGATATGTTTCACGTGTCTATGTGAGGAAATATGAAGCGTATCCTTCACATGTGCTACGAACTGACGAGGTAGAGCTAGATCGAATGGTGGAAAAAATTTATGTTGAGTATCCCTTGCAAATTCTGGACAGGAAGGAGAAACAGCTCAGGAACAATACCATTCCTTAGTAATGGTCCAGTGGAGTAAGCATGGCAGGGAAGAAGTTACGTGGGATTTAGAGGAGAAGATGCGACGTGAGAGGCCTCATCTGTTTCAGTATGCATCTTACTAGCTTCCATAGGTAGATTTCTGGATGTGTTGTTGTTTTTCCCAGTTATCTTGAACTCTGGGTAGCTGTGCTGTGAATTTTTAGAACGGTTATGTTGATTCAGTATTTTGTGTTCTCTGTTTTGTGGCCTGTGATGCTGGTGTTTGATCAGTTTGATTTCGGGGACTAAATCTTGTTTTAGTGGGGGAGGAATGTGAGACCCGAAAGATTAGTGAAGCAATTAATTTTATTAATCGGGTTTAACATAGATCGGATCAGGCTATGAGCTGGTATGCTTAGTGAACGTAAGTTGGTCTGTGCGTCGACCAGATTTGGATAAGTTTTCGTAGAACGGTCAGAGCTGGCTGGTTGGGTGCTTAAGAATTGTTGTCTCAAGCCATTCTGGGTACTCTAAACTAAATATTCGAAGCGGGTGCTGAAGCGACGTCATTTGGAGGAAACCAGCTTTGAAGAGAGAAATATGTTAGTACTGTGTGGATCGACCTGGTTCGTGGTTTTAGTGTAAATGGTATGGTTCATAGGTACCGACTGAGTTAAGATCTAAATGTGTGAGATCTGTTCATCTGGATCTGGGTTTCGATGCGATGCCGTTTAGTGATATCCGTTTAGGAGCTAGTTGTATGGCACGTGTGAGTGGGCCAAGGGATGATCTGTTATAGCGGAGATCTGTTGCAACTGCTTACGTTGAGATCTGTTACTGTTGGGTATCCTGTGTACTGTTTTGAGATACCAGATCTGGTGCGTGTTGTGCTAGAGTGCAGCTGGATGACGTAGATCAGCTGGGAGAGAGAGAGACTAGTGAGTTGGTCAGATCTGAGTGGGACTCCTATGCGACGTCGTTTGGTGATAGCCAGATCTGAGATAGCGTAGAGGAGTAAAATCTGGTATAGTGCTCAGATCTGAGCTGATACCAGCTGGGAGCCCTGAGTTGTTGATGGTTACTGTTCACCAGATTTGGGAGATTTAAGTCATATATATGGAGGACGTTGACAGTGCGATCGTCATTCTTCTCCAACACTTAGAAAATATCTCTCCCCGTAAACATACCCTCTAATGTAGCGAAACCCTTACTGTTCATCGAACCTTATCTCCTCTGTTTTTCGATGATAGACGGCGTAGCTTGGAGCAAGATTGGTAGTGTTGAGTTCCTCTTTCCAAGACGTTTCTTTCTGTACCATTTTTGAAGGCTTTGAGCAGCTAGAAGAGGAACGCGAAGAAGCTACAGTGTGTCGTTTGTTCGTATTCTGGCCGATTGGTTCTTTTTTTCAGGTAGTGCTTTCGAGTAAGTGCTAGATCCTCCCTTACTCTTCGTTTAGAGCTATCTGTTGTGTTCGAAGGTAGGATAGAGCTGGGTTGAGCTGGTGGCTCCCGTTTGGGTCTCTAGGTTTACTGTCCCTGAGTTATTATTGTTGTTTGGCTAAGAAGGGTCAGATCTGAATTGCTCTGGACCCCTTGTGTGGTAATTGTAGCACAGAAACTAAGAACGGATGTGAACTTTTATTACAGCTTCGGGATAAGCATGGATATATATGTATGCTTGCTAGTATGTTGTGAAGTGTATGCTATCGTGCTGTTGTTGCTTACCTCTGTTATGTGCTGGTTGTTGCACGTCATTGTAATTGCATACACACATTTTCCCTATTGAGCTCATATCTTGTTAGCCGTTTGTTGTTGTGCTAAACCGTGTGTACCAGGATTCTTTGTTGAGGACGAGCGGCAATACAGTGCTCCTCATCTCCCTGCTGATCTAGTTGTTAGCCGCTATGAGACGAGTGGATAGCTACCACGCTCTCATGAGCTTTGGCAACAGCAGGTTGAGTAATCTGGTTTATGCTTCTGGTATAGTGTGTTGAGACGAGTGGATAGCTACCACGCTCTCTCACGCTACGTGGCCACATCATCTCATTCATTTGATCTTTGAACAGCTGTTGAGCTGGTTCTTCGAGCTCATTTGGCTTCCTGATTCGTTTGTAGCCTGTTGCCTTTGCATTCTGTTGTTCTCATGTATAGCTCATTCATTTATATCCGTTGTTGTCTATTAGCTGTTTGATTTGCTCTCCGTACTGGGGTTTAACACATATCCCTCTGGGGCTGGTTTTTTGGTTATCTGTGTGTTGTTCAGGTTACCCAGTTTTCTCATCTGGTCGTGGAGGTGACTCATTTGGAGGTTCCCCAAGATGTGGATAGAGTGTCCCAGTTAATTATATTTTATATATATATTGGAGTTGTCGTCGGGGGATGCCCCATGTTGTCGTGTATTCAGATTTGAGTCCGTATTGATTTGGGATACTCGATGCTTGTAATTGTAAGTGCTTGTTGCTTTGTTGGTTTTCGGTTGTTGTAAAACCAATATTTTGAGTATAAGCGTATTTTGAATTTATGTTTTCTAAGTCAGGCCAAGTAGCCACTTTTAATGCTTCCGTATTTGTAATTGCGTGTTTTAATCTCTGTTTTGTGCACCGGGCCTGACATTGTTGTTGTCTCATGTAATAAAAGTAACTTTATGCGGATATAACACGATTCAATCAGTGAACAGTTAAATAATGTGTAAGTGTCAAGATGAAGAGCCGAGAGATTTGTTTCTGGAAGTTCGGAGTTAACTCTCCTACGTCTCCCTTTATTCCTCAATGTGAAGGATTTCTTCTAGAAGATTTGATTTATACAACCATTTGTACAAACCCGATCCAACAGCCAACGGCTGCAAGAACTCCTAGCACTCAACCAATGAATCCAGACCCGCGATCTGGTTCGCAAATACAAAGAACTCAGCACTAAGCTGGTTGTGCAAATCTAGCACTAAACACTCTCTGTCTATGATGTTACAGTGAAGACTCAACACTATAGAGTGTGTGTACAGAAGATTGTGTGACACAAATAATTGAGTAAGCAATCTGTGCGTGTGTCACTAGCTGTGAGCTGGTTCAAAATTATGAACTCTGATTTTGCTTGTGAAGGCTTGAAAGCTTGTGTGTTCGTTGATCTTGTAATCGGTTATTTCCTTCGGTAACCTTCTCACAGCAGTTCTGCTCTTCTATTTATACTCTTTGGATACAACGGTAATAAATGTTACCAGTAGACACGTCGAATGTATCCAAATTGAAAAACCTGCGGCGACTTAAATTCCTGTACGATGTTCGTGAATCTTCATTAAATGCATTATCCTTTTTAGTAACTCTGCGCCGACTTTAGTTTGAACCTTATCTTTGCATTTCTGAAATTAGCTCAAAGTAGTTCCCATGACTACACATCATTGCAGAGAGGTCACATGTATCACAGCAATCTGTACGTAGCCTCAAGCATTCTGAAATTCAATTTGTTAAGTTGTTCTTAACTTAGCTGGTCACTCGATCTGGTTGATGTACGTCGAGCTGCTTTTCTGATCTGGTTTTTGGTTGATCAAAATCCAATTGCTTTTGAATTTATCCGCTCTTATCTTTGTACTGTACACTTATATCTGTGACCGATAACATCTATAGAATCAATCTGCTTCAAGCCGGTTTACCAAGCTAGTTTTCCAGTTGGTATATTATACCATTTTTTCACTGTGAGCTGTTCTCTCAACTGTAAACCCCTGTTTTACTGCTCTTCTGAACTGATGTAATTTTAATCGGTTTCTACTCTTTCAAGCCTGAATTTATTGAATTGGCTTGGCCTTAACCAGCTTGACTAGATTACCTTTGCTGGTTTGTCTGTAACCAGCGCAACTAATATCCTGAGCTGGTTTGAACTTAACCAGCTTGGCTTTTCTTCGATATGGTTTCTATATTCAATGCAGTAAGTTTCGTCCAGATCTTGTGTCTTTGAGCTGATTAATCTCTTTTATTTGTCTTCATCAAAACTTCTGAAAATAATTCTAACAATTAATTCAAGACTGTCCAAACCGCGAAGGACCAGGCTGCTGGAACGGCCTAAACTGAGGCTCCCCTAACCTCTGATGCTGAACAGGAAAAGCAGAACGATCTCTAGACGATCCACCTCAACCCTGCGGTGGAGCTGTGGTATGCTGCGATCCAGACAAAGGACAGACTCTAGCAAAGTGTCCGTGCTGACCACAGACATTACAAGAACTCTGCACACCTACACACTGCGTTGTAGGGTGCCTTCCATCACACTGGCCACAATACTCAACCTTGGTACCACCGCTGCTGGAGCTACCAGAACCAGAAGAACAAGAACCAGACTACTTCTTAAACTGCTTACCACGAGGCCTAAACCTCTGATGTCCAAACTGTTGGGCTACTTGTTGCTGCTGTTGGGGTGGCTGAGACGACTGCACTGATTGGGAAGGTTGCGCTCCCTGAACCACTGGACGACTACTCTGCACCACCTGCGGCCTACCACGAGACCGACGGTTCCTCAAACCTTCCTCGATATCGATCGCACTGTCCACCGCCTCTTCTTAGCTCTTCGGTGAGCTAGCCAAACCAAGGAATACAACTCCTCGTTCAACCCCTCAAGAAACCTAGTTCTCTTCGCTCTCTCCCAGCCAGAAACATGCGGCACGTACGCAAGAAGGGAAGAAAACCTACGGGCATACTCTCTAGCATACATACTTCCCTGCTCCAAATTATCGGACTCATGCTCACGGGCGTTCACGTAGGATTCCGGGACATACTCTTGACGAAAAGCTGCGCAAAAACTGTCCCACGTAATCCCTACTCCAGTCTCTTCAAAATTCCTCGAAGCCTCTCCACCAACGATCCACACCTTTCCTCAGCTGGAAAGTATCCAGACTCAACTTAAGTTCATCATCATACTGCACACGGTTAAACAAACCCGTGACATGCTGCAACCACGAATCTGCATCAGCACTAGACTCATCCCCATTGAAAACCTGAGGATTCATACGCTGAAACCTCTCCATAACGAGTTCCATATCGTTCACACGAGCAGCAAACTCGTCAACCTCATCCTCAGCCTGCCTACCACGACCACGAAAGGGAAAACTACGCTGATCACCTTCGATCCGACCTTCCGACTCCTCCGTAATCTGCCCTCTACCTCTACCACTACGTCTATGCGGCATCTAAGAAACACTAAGAGGGTAAGGTCACAACAAAACAGATACAGCACAAGTAAATGCAGCATATAGAGCACATAGTCAAGCACATGCAACACACAACACTGTGCCTAGACTCAAGTGTGATAACAGAAATCGAGCATATCCCAGCTTAAGCTCTTATACCAAAAATGTCAGTCTCATGCTATACTCAGAGTTAAACCACGCAAAACAATAGCGGAAGCATACAAAAAGCGGCTTAAAATTTTCGCTTTAGGCCTGATGGTTTAAACATATAATTTAAAATACAAACATGCTTAAAATATCCCAGCTTACAAACACTCAGTACAAGAGTACAGCATTTAAACAAATACAAGTACTACAACATACAACTGAATCCCACAAGCACAGGGCATTCCCCGACTGACAGTACTAGTACATATATGCTATACACTAACTGGGACACTCTATCCACCTCCTGGGGCACCTCCAGCTGGGTCAAAACCATGACCAGCAGAGAAACCTGGGAAACCTGAAACAATACACAGGAAACAAACACCAGCCCCAGAGGGACCTCGGGGTCAAACCCCAGTACGGAGAGCAGCATAAACTGCATAAGTAAAGCAACATATAATATTCAAATGCTATGCAAGGGATCAAGGCTACAACCAAAAGCTGGGAGCCAAAGGATCTCAACAAAAGCTCAACAACAAGATCTGATCAAACGAAAGACAGTCAATGGCCACGAGGTATACTGAGCACATGGGAGCTACCCACTCATCTCCAGTACATCGTACCAGATGCAAACAGACAACTCCACCTGTTGTTGCCCACCCATGAGATGTGGGAGCTACCCACTCCGCTCATAGTGGCTAACAAACCCAGCAGGGAGATAAGGGACACGGGAGTTACCCGCTCGACCTTCGAGGGACACGAGAACTACCCGCTCGGCCTCGCACACAGCATACTGGTACTCTCAAATCAACAGAACAGGCACAGCTAGCAAAACAGAGCTCAACAGGATAATGCGGTATGCAAATGCAACAGCTGATATCATAACAATGCACAAACGATAACAGCACAGAGCATACACAGGAAAGACACATAATCCCATGCCCAATCCTAAGCTATAAACAAGCTCACATCCGTACCTCAAATCTCTTGTGCAACAATTACTACAAGCAGATTGCCACAATGACGTCCCGAGCACACAGATCAGCCACCTGCTAAGTTAACACAAGCAACTACTCAAGGACCGAAGCACAGAAAAGCAATAGCTGGGAGCTACGAACTCAACCAGCGCTATCCTACCCCATCTAACTCAGCAGAGAGCTCTAAACCAACACAAAGCAGGGTCTGAACACTTACCCCAACAAGTTAGGAGCAAAATCCGACGCTTATGCTAATAGACTACATAAGGGAGATGTCTTTGCACACCTCATCAGCTTCAATCAAACGTCCGAAAGCAATACCAAACGAAGCGTCTCAGCAAGAGGAGTCCAACGCTACCACTCTCACTCTCGTCGGAGCTGTCTACCGCCGGCAATCGAAGAAGATAAGGTTCGATGAACAATAGCTAGGGTATCGCGACAGAGATCAGCAATCGGGAAATATTCTAAGTGTCGGGAATAATAATAGAGAACAAAGCCAAGCTCCCTATTAAATTCCACTGCTGATAGAAACTGGGAACAGATCCACCGACAACTTAAGCTATCGCAACTGATATTCCCGCTCGCAAACAGATCTTACAACAGATCTCACTCTACGCCCAAAACAGCGATCAGTTAAATCAAACGACGTCGCAGAGAGCTATTGTCGCAACTGGACACGTCACCCGCTACTCACTGCTGAACACTAACCAACATCTGATAGCAACGCCACAACAGATCTCTCACATAGCTGAGAGATACGCAACCCACTGCTGAGTCTTCTATGCTAAACCAAAATGTTGTTGTTCCAACTAATCCAAACGACGAAGTACTAGCACCCGCTACTGAAAGCACGCTATCTCGCCATTAAACATTAGCGACAACTGATCTCGCTACGACTACTGAATACAACCACTCAGCGACAACTGCTCATGTCACCATTGCTGAATTCTAACATTCAGCGATGACCCAGCACTCGCTACTCAACAGATTCTGTGAGAGAACTCAACTAACCGAAGTTGTTCCAAGGCTGAAACAAAACCCGATAGCTTCTCTAAGCATATCGACTCAAAGCTGATCTCAATAAAACCCGATTAATTAACTCAATTAATCTCAGTATTTTGAGTCTCACAGATTAGCTGAGTGAATCAAACAAAATAGACTTCCATTGTAGTCTTTGGACAGAGACGTTAAACAAGTCTATTTTGTCTTTCGCACTGAGACACTAAAGAAGTGTGTGTAGCCTTTTTCACTGAGGCGTGAAAGAAGTATAGTTAGACAAACGCAGCTTGGGGGTTGGTGTGCAGTGGTGGCTAGGAGTTCTTCCGACTGCTGGTCATAGAATCGGGTTGCAGCGGGGGCCGCTATAATCAAAGTCTTCTAGTGGATCCTTCCCGATTGTGGAAGAAGGGGAGGCGTAGGAGATTCAGCTCCGAACTTCCATAAACAAATAGAGGCATATCGTTTACAGCTTTATGCATCTACATTCATACACATTGCATGTTTAACAACTATGATAAAAACTGTTAATGAGCTTTCGATTATAAGATTTCAGTTTGAGTTATTTCCGCATGATTTTACTTCATTACTCAATCTGTATCTCGGTGCACTTAATATTCAAGAACACTGAGCTATTGAAGCTCAAGATTTATATAAACCAAATCTCATATGTTGAAACAGCTCACAGAGCAGCTGGTATGCTTCATGCGTGATCCGGTTATGTGTTGCGTGATGCTTTTTGTTGGCGCAGCGGCAGATCCGGATCCCGCTCCCGGGGCGCAGCGGAAGATTTGAATTTTTGAGCCCGGGAACGGTCAATATACCTATAAAAACATTCACAAACATGCATAGGATGTTAGATCAGTACCTTGCTGACGTCTAGGCGCCTGACTCCGACCAATTTCACGAGGAAATCGGCACTTCAACGGTTGGCGGTTTTTGGCCTCCTAATCCGGTCCACGACTGGAATCCAAATTCCTTCGCCGGTCTGCACTAGAAAACACGACGAAGATTTCACGGATGGAATCTCCTCGCCGGCACGGTCGGAACAAGTCCGACAGCGGCGGCGTCGGCGGCGGGCGTAGCGTGCGCAACGGGCGCGCAACGGCCGCCGCGATGTGCGCACGGGATGTGTGCACGATCCCGCGATCCCCGCCGCGATTTGCACGCGGCGGGTGCTCACGCCGTGCTTGACGGGCGTGCGGCGGTGGCACGGCGGCAGATTTTTGTTTTTTTTGAAAAATTGAGGTCTGATGCAATTCTGGCAGAAATTGATGTATTGACAGATCCGAGCCAAGGCTCTGATACCACTGTTGGCGCAGCGCTCCCGGGGCGCAGCGGAAAATTTAAAATTTTGGAGCCCGGGAACGGTCAATACACCTGTAAATCAATTCATAAACATTCATAGGATGTTTAGAACAGTACCTTGCTGGCGTCTAGGCGCCTGGACTCCGACCAATTTCACGAGGAAATCGGCACTTCAACGGTTGGCGGTTTTGGCCTCCTAATCCGGTCCACGACTGGAATCCAAATTCCTTCGCCGGTCTGCACTAGAAAACACGACGAAGATTTCACGGATGGAATCTCCTCGCCGGCACGGTCGGAACAAGTCCGACAGCGGCGGCGTCGGCGGCGGGCGACGACGGCGAGGCGGCGGCGGCGTGGGGAGGAGAGAAGAGGAAGGGAGAATATAGCTGAGGAGCTTTTGGTACGTTTTAAAAGAATACCTCAGGGCCTCTATTTATAGATTTTCCATGGGCTTGAACCAGCTTAATGGGCTTGGGTCGGGCCCAGGCCCAAGGTGAACTTTGGTTTCAAGTCCATCACTGTGGCTCCATCATAATCCCGATCGAAGATCAGATCGGACCGATCTACACAGTTTACAAAACTGAACATTATGATGTGAAAACAATTTTTCGGACCACCTAATCCAAAATAGCAGTTTGGCCCCTGCAAGTTTCAAGGATAGTCAAACTAGCCCAAACTTTAGGGAAATTGCATTTTGACCATATTTAATTTTAGGAAGTCGCACTTCCATCCTTCCTCCTCCTATACTCAACAAATTGAGCTTAATTTCCATGCGAGAATTGAGAAACCAGTACTTGTGTGACCCTCAATGGTTCAGGGATACAGCTAGCTGTGGGCTCACAACATTTGTGACTACGAAACCACGTTTTCGGACTAACCCATCGGATCATGGTAAAGCGTCTAGCAACATCGTCCCATGATCCCCTAGGTATGACTGATAGTGCCTGCAAGAACCAGTCGATCATGGTTAGGGTACAGTACGGTCCTTTCAACACAACTATCCCGATCAGATCAACGATCATTGGTAAATCGAGAGTCGCTAGAGATCCAATAACCATGCATACATCTTGGAGATCAAATAGTGACATCGCGTGCGTTACTAGGCAAACCCATTTATCCAAAACACATCTAGTACTCTGGCCAGAGATTTGTCATACTATTATCTCCTCAGATAGCATAGGATATCCACGCACAAAAGCAAGCGATGAATCCTCGACAACAAAGCATCGACTCCTACATGCATCGGGACTTCATCCAACCCCGCCTGATGACCCCAACTGAGTCGGTAAACGGGTCAAAGTGAGGCACCTATCATGTAGAGTCTCAATGATGTTTCGAGTAATAAGGGCTAATCTGTACAACCAAGACCTCGGATTTAATCCAATCGACAAATGGTAACCACTTGGAAAGTTCGAACGAGGGTAGTTCGATAGATCACCAGGTCACTATCCATCTGCATGCTCGGAACATCACAATGTTCCCTACCAATGAAACGTGATACTTCACATCGCAGATGCTAGTCTCAAACTCGGACGGCCTTATCCTCATTTTGACGGCCCAATCGACTAGGAACGAGTTTAGAACACACAGTGACTATTAGATGTGTTTCATGATAGCCATCATATCCACTATCACATCTAACATACACTATGTTGTATTCTAGGTCTTTATCCAACACAATTGTTAACATTATAAAATAATGAAGATAAAAAATGCCATAAAAGAATACGAATTTCATAAATAAAGATCGTTTTTACAAAGAGTCAACAAGAACCCACACGCCACAAGTTGGCTAGTTGGGCACCTACTATAACACTTTTATCTTTCAAAAACTTTAAATTGCACATAACTTAAGGGTTTGGTGTCTTAGGCTATGTGAGAGCCTACGTGAGCTGTGTGAGAGTTCAAAGACACCCCCTGTATAACGGGACCAACAATTCCCATAGCTGACGTCCAATCATCAATGAGATCTTATATATTCTTGGAATCCAGTACATCAAGGTTAAGCATAACCTCATATCGATGTATCGATTCTAGAACAATTTCCATATGGTGTTTGGTGGAGTGATATTTGTCTCCTCTTTGACCGTGTCTTGCTGGATGAGATTCACCTATAACCCGAAAATGTTCTGGGTTCCCCCATGCTTTCATCATATGATCTCATACTAGATCTTGGTAGTTAATGGAGAGTAATCCTTAGATCCATGAGTTGGTCAACCCCTGTTGTGTGCATTTTAAATCTACAACCCGAAGATTTACAAAAATTTTGCAAGTTCTTGTAGAGCACTGAGACCAATCCTTTTCAAACTTTCCATCAGGGTAGTTTACCTTCCAAAGATATTTTAATAAGATTGATTATTTTTCATCGTCGGTTAAAAGTTTCCGTACCACTTTGGCCTTTCATTTTTAATGTAATTGTGGTTCAGTGAAAAAAGATGATGGTAGCCTTCTCCGAAAGTTCTGTTACTAAAACTGGGTAAATATTCCATATTCTGTACTTTTTTTGGATTTTCTTTAAGGTATCAAGATTTCTTCTTGTTTTTTAAAGAATTTCCACGATTGTACTATTTCTAAGCAACTAGTACTTTGAATCATGTTTTACTCGTTGAAGCTGCTCCAGTTTAAAATATTCTTGTACTCTAACATTGGCTAAATTTCTTGTTTTAAATATTCAAAAATATTGGAATATATCCTGAAACTAATAAATCTCGAACATATGTTCGGATTCATATTTTTTGAAATTCTCGTCCTCGTCAATATTATTTATCAATGAATAATAATATAAATATCTGAATAACTAAAACTCATGTTTTGGATATTTTTTGAAAATAATTTGACCACCGAAAGTTTAAACAAATAATCTTTGAATTACGGATCTAAAAACGAAGAAAAATAATAAAGGACTGATTAGTAAGTTTTGTTTAGGTTTGAGATTGCTGTTTATTTTTTCCATTTTCAATGTGGGGTGAATTTGTAAGCAGTGATAAGCTTAAGGAGGTGACACAATGATAATTTAGATAATTATGGGGGAAGTTTTTTCTATCATTAAGAGTTCCAAAATAGACCGCGTGGACCCGAAATCATCAACGAATCAACAGAGGAATCATGGGAGACGATCGGGTGAAGAAGGAAGCAATGGAAATCATCGGATTGTTTCAGATCCTGCCGCGTCTTATTGTTTTCGATCTGGATTACACTCTCTGGCCTTTCTACTGGTGATTTACTGCCATTTTACCTCTTTTTCGCATGTAGTTATTCTGCAGCTGATTTTTTATCTGATGCGATTGAGATTTCTCTTCGTGGGAGATGTGAAGTCCAGCCGTATTAATGCATTTTTTGCTCGAACTGAAAAAAACTTGAAAAAATCCCACGGGGATGCTGCCGCGAAGGTGCTACAAATATGAATGTTTCTGTTTTATGTTTTGATGAATCCCTTTGAAAGGAAGTAATGTCAGTTAAACAATTTATGTGATATTTTGCGGTGGAATTTCAAACGTTTTAGATTGTGGTGAAGAGGTCAAAATTCTTATGAACTGAATTTTCTCGTCTTAACGAGTCCGATTTACCACTTGAATTAACTACTTAAATGTATTATTTCGTTTTGAATTGAAATCAATTTTGACAAGTTTCTGACTGAGAAATGATGCTCATTGTTTACTCAATGAGGAGCGTCAATTGTGTGAAATAGTGGTTGTGTGTATGCTGATGCATCTGTCCTGAAAGGTTTCGAGAGGTTAGCTTGACTTCTGCAACTCAGTGCTTAAATGTTTCAAGTTATGGTTTCACATCAGTGAGAACTAGATTTCAGTTATGGTTTTTGGAGTTTTATCGCAATTGATGTTACCCTTTGCTTTAATTAGTTTGATTTGATTCGCTGACCTGTTTCTTATGGTATATTAATTAGCAAGCTAATGGTATATTAACATATTCATTTTCTGGTGGCTATGGCTGATGTATATGCTTCAATTGTCTTATCTTGCATTGCAGGCTTGCCTTTCAGTTTCTTGGGAATATCAATATGCTAATGAGATATGTTGATTTATTTGACAGTGAATGTCGTTCTAAACGTGAGATGCCATCATTGTATCCCCATGCCAAAGGCATATTGTATGCTCTTAAGGATAAAGGTGTTGATTTTGCTATTGCCTCAAGATCACCTACTCCGGATATAGCGAACACTTTTCTTGAGAAATTAGGGATAAAAACAATGTTTGTTTCTCAGGTGAGCCAACTATTTTATTTTGGTTTCACTTTGTGTGAGTGTATCAACTTCTTTTTGTGATAGCATCCCAAGGTTTTTCTCCTTTTTGACAATTGAATATTATGACTAGAGAATAGTCTCCAGTGGTAGAGGTTTATGCAAAGAATAATGATGTAAACGAAGTAAAGAAAACATGACTCATTGGTTCAGTTTCTTGTGCTTCGAGATGCCTGTGACTTTTCTACAAAACTAGAATATATAGAGCTGATTCAGCAAACAGAAATGTGGGATTATGACTTTCATCTGCCTCTCTTTCCGACATTAAACATTATAACTTGTGAAATATTGATCTTTTATGTTAATTTTTTGCCTTGACTTGAGAAAAGTGAAACCATCATAAATTACACATTGGGGACATATGGGGATTCAATGAAAAAGATAGGACTGCTTGCCAGTGCTAGTACACATTGAAATAGACTATTGGTAGTTCTTGTTTTTGAGATGTTCTTAAATTCTAATTTAGGACTTTTTTGATATTGTAAGCAAGGAATATGTACTGATTATTTGTAATATTCCAGGAGATATTTTCCAGTTGGACCCACAAAACTGATCACTTCAAGAATATCAATAGGAAGACTGGCGTTCCATATAATGAAATGCTCTTTTTTGATGATGAGGATCGCAACATTGATACAGTGAGATCTCTTCTCCTGTTGCGTGATTTATTCTACAGCTTACAAGAACAGATCTGTAGATGTATGCAAATTTAAGCAGTTGATATGAGGAAGTTATTGTGCCCCCCTTAGATTTTCGAGTATTAGTTTTACCCCCCACCCCACTCCCAATGCAAGTGTATGATTGCACTACTTTTATTGCCTTATTGGCTGTTATCACAGTTTCCCTCTGACTTGTCCTGCGTAGGTTTCGAAAATGGGGGTTACGAGCATCTTGGTCGAAAATGGTGTGAATCTAGGAGCTTTTAGACAGGGGCTCTCTAGCTTTTCTCAAAACAAGTCTTTGTTGGAGAAGAACAAGCAAAGGTGGCGTACGTTTTCACAGAAAAGCTCATCAGAAAAGGAAGGCCAGTGATTATATCTCCTTCCTATTAAAAGTATGTCAACACAGTTCTTATTTTGATCTATTATTCTCATGGGGACACGAAATATTCCCATCAGCTGATGGATGTATGTATTTTGTGTATCTCCACCCTTGGATGTTAATCAAGCCAATATATGATGGAACTTAGTAACAATGATCTGTAGAATAAGTCATGTTAACATGAATTTCACTTTTGAACACATCGCCCAAAAAATCAAGGAAGAAGAATCTAGATAATTGTATTGAGTCAGTGTTTACAACTTTTAGGAATAATTTTTGTATATTTCAAACTTCAAAGCATTTCATTGGATAGAAGATTGGAAGCACTTCCTAAAATCTCTTCCAAGCGCTACTAGGTTCATTCAACGTACCTTTCTAGATTATAAGTATTATATTTTCACGATGCAAAATCCCTGAACTGCACCAATCCATATCCAGGCCAAATCATGAGAGGCATGCTCATGGGGTCTCATCACCGGGGCCAGTTAGACCACCTACTGTCGTTGGAGAATAAGCACCTTGACAGTGGAGTGTAAGCGATTAGCTCAGTTACAATTCAACTCAAACTTGTTTTGATTGAGGTAGCATCGAGTCCAGTGGCTTGATTCTTCACTCAAGTGGAGTTTGAGTGGCTCGATTGTTCACGAAAGTGGAGTTGAAGTTTTAATTGTTTCTACTCGAGAGCTGCTTGGTCAAAAACCATCATCATCATCAAATTTAATGTACAAACACTTTTGAGCTTGAGTTAGAGTTCTTCCATATTTCAGAGTGACTCAAGCTTAAAATTTAATATGTTGTCAAGTTCGAAACAAACTCGCTACTAGAAAACTGAAAGCGGATTGAGCTTCACTATCATGATACTCGAGCTCGCTTAGGTTCGTGGGCACCACTAGCAAGACTAATAAATATTTTTATTAAAAGATCACCAAAAATCTTATTTTAATATTTCCTTTTCAAAATATATTTGCATGTTTTCCTAAATTTTCACTGTCATTCACATATTTTGAACAATGTATCTTATAATACGATCTCCAATGAAAAATGGTTCAATCGAATTTAATATGATAATAATTTTAGTGTAATATTAATTTATTTGGCATAATGTATAATTCTACTTTTCATCAGCTGTATCAATTTGAAGGAGATTTGAGTAAGTTCATATTTCTTATTAAAAAAAAAAATACTTTAACACAGGATAATTTTTTCATGATATAACCCATATAGAAAAAATATAACTCCTTAGACAATTGCACAGTGTCTTGAATTTTGATAAATTCCTAACCTAACAAAACATTTTCGCTACAATATTTAAAAGTAAACATATTATTAAATATTTATTTCTAAAAAAGAAATATAATATCAATTTCTTAATTATATATACAAACAAATTTAGACCACTTTATGATTTTAACAATCAAAACATTCATCAAATCATTGTATATCTCATTGAATCGGAATGAGTTCAAGCTCCGTTCAAACCGGAATGGAGCGGAAGTGGTGTTTCTTGAATACGGGCTATTTTAATTCAAATTTGAGCGTAAAACCACTGCATTTTTAAGTACATATTACCAAGGGCTTTCCCAAAAACCCGATATTAATAAGACAACCAAAACCATTGACGATTATTATACAGAAATGCAAGAAAATACCTCTGTTCCACTTCAAGAAATAAAAAACAAACATATCACAATGATACAGACTGAGATTGTCCCTGAACGGAGATTAACCACAGCACTAACAAACTCGCAATTATCAAGAACTGTGAAACAGTAGCAACCTGGGCTCCAAATATGTAACAACCACCGGCGAACGAATGTTTTCGACATGGCATTATTTACAGAGCTAAGCATCAACTCTCGTGGCAATCTTGCTTTTCATGCTTGATCATCAAGCAATCGCGCCTCAAGCTCTTCTCTTTGGCGCTGGAGGTTCTGTTATTGTCATTGCATCATATTTATTATGAGAATCTTTACGCATAGACCGGATACAACAGAAGAGGTGGAACAAACAACAAATAGAGTTTGAAGGCTTTGAGATCATCAAATATCTCAAAAGCTTGGTAGTCTGATTCGAAAGACTAGACCTTTATTTTTTTAAAACTTGGATTCCAATAAGCTAAATACTGATAGAGATGGCTAAACAACAGATAATAATACATAATAATATCATCGTTCAAGCAAGCATCCTAACAGCTAAAAATCAGTAAGGCGACACTAAGGGATTACCTCGAGATCCTTTATCGCTTGGTCTCGTGAGATATGGGTCTTTTGGTGACGGCGTTTCAGCATACCCAGGCAAAATATACCCTAATACACAAACGAATTTATGTTAGAAGTCATTTGTGCCCTTAATCGATCATGCATACGCAACTTAAACCATGGGCTTACTACCATATCAAATAGTAGGTATGTGATTTCTTGAACTTACAGCTATAACATAGATAGCACCACATCCAAGGAGCAAGTAGGCTGCTATGCTCTGGAGAAGAAAAAGTTCTTGATGATTCCGTAAATGCTCAGGGTACGCTCTGGTCATAACTGCAACACTAGAATTGCCCGAGATAGAAGAATTAAGATTAGCGACACTACAGGTGTAAAGAAGCTGTTATCTATACTTACAGTAGTCTAAACAGTTAATAGATGCAGTTATGTTTCATTTAACCAAGTTATCCAATATATGCAGAAATAGCAATCTAGAATTGAACAAACGGAATACCACCTCAGTTAGCTCAAGCAGAGAACTTTTCACCTTCTCCTAAAATATGTCTTGTACTTATCATCTGACCTTTTTTCTTTTCCGATTCCTATAACGATAATAATTTCTTTTCAACTACAGCTTCTCTAATCTGAAAATTTTATCTTTTTATTTTAGTTGAGATTTTAAAATATCAAACGTCTCACAGAAAACTGCGTTTTGACTACTATTTTGAGTGCTCAATAAGTGACTACCTGATATTTGTGTCATAAGACAAGAAATGGGCTCTGTCTATTGTGCACTATTAACATTTAGAGAGTATTTGCAAGAACATCTTGGAAGTGCAGTCAAGCTCCAAGCAATCAACATGAAATAGCTTTGAAAAGGGATTCCTAAAAGCTCTTACAAACTCTATCTTAATCTAGAAACAATAATATTCGACTATCTACATTGAGCAAGACGACTATCTATAGATGTCTTGCAGAGTCTAACGCCTTTGGACAGAGTTCATGTTTCCGGAATATATAATGCATTATAGTTGTGTTTATAGGTTGTATCTTGGTTTATTGGTCTGGTTGTGCCCAGAGTACAGGTATGACCTTTAAGTTTATAAATATTTTTTTTTACTGCCATGTACGATATACATAGCTAAATATCAGCAATGATACACATTCTAACGATCAATAAAATGGCGTTTCTCGAGTTGTAATCATAATAAGATAATAGACTTACAAGATCTGCAGCATTCCTCTGCCAACCCAATACTGAAGAACCTGCAATATTATGATGGAGATTTAATATGCGAACCCACTTATTGCATTACACGGTTCAAAATCACAAAATAATATCTATATCTGTATGGGTATGCTGTGGCAAGACAAAGTCTTTTCTCAAGTACAGATTTCAAAACTTTTAATACCATCACATCAGATCAATCTTTGTTCTATTTTTCAGAAGCATTGAGATTTTCAATACCAAAAAGTGAAATATTTCCATCACTGTTTAGTATGACTTTGTTTGGTAAGAGAATTTTAAAATCATCCAAGGGCAGTTGGGTACACTAATTCACTGGAAGCAGATCAAGAACTGGGATGTAATTACAGGAAATCCCTTTTCTCAAATTGCCAACATGATGTCATGCCAGAATTTATGCTCAACTTCTTGACCTAAGGATCATATTCCAGATTTTTACTGCCCTATCTCTAGGTTAAAAACATAAGAGGAAATGAAGATGAGTAATTAGGGAAGACCTTGGAGAAGCTTAGAAAGTATTGCCACTCTGTCTCCGCAATAACCACAATTATTCCAACAATCACCGCGTAACACCGGAATATCCCATCAAATATCTGAACCCAAGAAACAACCAAAAAAAAAAAGATGGAATTAAACATATCCGAAATCAGCAAAAAAGGAAGAAATTTCTTAAACCCACGTCGGTTCCGTTCCTGAAGGATTGAATCGCTGAGATGACGTTGAACGCAATGCAGAAAATGGCGGACAGAGCAGTAATGACGGCGAACACCCTGCACGTTATCAAGAAAAAGTCTGGCCCCCTTCGAGACCGGCCGGAAGAATGGTGCTGGCTCTGGACAGACCCATTACCGGCGTTAACCTGGTGCGAGCTCTCTGCGTCCATCGCTGTCCTCCGATCACGCTGCTGCTTCTTTGCTGGTCCGCTGAAATCTCGATATTACGAATCAGAGAGAAACAACTTTACGTAGATTATATAAAGAGAAAGGCGACCACTTTAGTTGCACCAGCTGGTGTAGATATGGGATTCCATGGAATTCTTTTTGCTGATGAGTTCGTAGGCGACGCCGCGTGTCGATTTGAATATAATTGGTGAACTGTAGAGGGTTTGGATTTGGCACTCTGCTCTGGTGGCCCACTCTCCATGCTAGTTTTGCTGGGCCATACCTGTGGTGACGAGGTCCATTACGCTAGTTTTTTTATTGCATATCACAAATCAATCATCTTGTCCACACTTTTTACCAAATAATGAATGAAATTTCGAGATATTAGTTTGCCTTCTATGATAGTATGTAATTATATTTAATTGGGTCAGCTGCTACCCTTCGTGTTCACTACTTCACTGTCCCCACTGATGAATTATTTGATTCTATAAAGGACAAGGTGTATGATAATTTTATCCATCATGAATCAAATATGAAAGCATCTAATAATTAGTTTGCGAATTTCTTCGTAAATTCATGGCCGTAACTTCGACATTAAATATGGAAAACGGAGATTTTATATGGGTTGAACATGAATTTTGATATCGTTTATTGGACATTAGATGTCAATGGGTCAAAAAATCTATGTCATAAACAACATCATTACTACAGTTTTTGGGCAGTTTCAGTCGATCTCATTCAGATATAGTTTCAGATATGATTAATCAAATTATCGATTTTGATTTGACCAGTTTGAAACAAGTATTGAAGCTAGGAGCAGAGAAATGAAATGAATTTCATTAACTTGAAAAATGTACAAACTATGTTGTCTGTATCATTTATACATGAAGATGAATATGTCCAACACATTGGTTGCGTTGATTACAAGTTATAGCTAAATTTGTTGGTCTCGAATTATTAGGGAGAAAATCTTTATGAAGAAAATCTTTAAACTAATGGAATACAATATATAAATAATAAATTAAAATACATTTAAAACTTAATCTGGTATAAAACCATGCTGCAAATATGTATCAAAACTAGAAAGGAAAATCAAACGGGGCCTGTAATTTATTAGAATTTCCTTAAAACATATTTGTCCCTTCCACGACGATTGGAGATCGACAGTGAACGTTTGTTTCCTAAGACACAACGATCAAGCATGCATCAATTCGGCATAAAGTCTGACACATGCAAAGAGAAGAGTACTAAACTTTATCATAATATGAAGAAGCGGTAGAAGTGAAAGATAAGTTAGAAGAAAGTAGGAAAGATAAGTTAGAAGAAAGTAGGAAAGAAAGTTATCAAAGATGAAGATAAAAACTTTGAAATTAAATGATGCATATATATAGGAAACAAAATTGACCTTGCATACCACCAAAAGACAGTGTCCTTTCAAAAAAGCATAGGTTATTTGCCCTTTTAGAAATACAAAGGCCATCCTTTCTGAAAAGGTTATTTACCCTTTCAGAAATCCAAAGGTCATTTGTCCGACCTTGCCTAAATGTTGTTTACCTTTTTAGAAATCCAAAGGTCATTTGTACATTGAGAAAAGTTATTTATCCTTTCAGATATTCAAATGTCATTTGTCCTTTCAAAAGTCTCAAAAATTGGCCAGTTGCAGTCAGGCCTATTTGTACAAATCGGGCCCTTGATTTGCACTCACTTCTTATTTCAATATAGGATAAATTTCAATTCACATATACACATCAAAACATTGTTCAAACTTAAAGTATTTTAACTCTTTCAAAGAACTTAACATATGAACTCGTTTAATTTTCATTCACTTTAAATTAAATTCAACAATCCTCCACAATAATAGAAATTGAAAAGACATATGGAATATCGTGATATAGTCCAGCCATTGAACCCTACATAGGATAGGTAAATGTGACCCTTTGAACTTTCTCTCGTGAAAGAACTTTTATTTACGCACCGAAAATAGACATGATGTCCTTGAACTGTTCCGCCTTTTATGTAAATTAAAATATACTTCACACAGAATTCTCCCTGATATAATTCAGTTCTCATTATTATTGTGTTTGTTTCTGGCCATGAACATGTCTGGTTTGTGTGAGGGTTTAGAGTTAAGTCTTGCAATTCTTTCGAAGCAGCCTTACTTCTCTCACACATAGGCGATTTTTTACATATTCTTACTATTAAGAATCATTAATAGCAATTTTCTTATCCTCCACATTCATTTTTCACCATAGGAATGGGTAGGAGATAAACTCCATAGTGATTCACCAAATTAGTGCGATTAGGTTTTCTCATCGAACTTAGTTCTTGGGATCTTCGGTCAGCTTAAGTTGGATTTTCCTTTACACCAACTTATTTTACGACTAACTCTTAATTTAATCCTTTGATTAGCGGATCTCCTGGATTATCCCTTGAATTCACATAGTCAATAGAGATAACTCCCGACGAGAGTAGTTGTCTTATGGTATTGTGTTTACATTGTATATTTATAGGCTTGCCATTATACATATTGCTTTATGTTCTTCCAATTGCAGATTTGCTATCACAAAGCCGACACAGGCTTTGGAAATTCTGTAATATCTTTTAAGAAAAGACTGTTAAGATTAAGCGCTTAACCACTAAACCAAAAGTTATAGCTGTTAGCCAAGGTTCAACTTTATTTCCTTATGATGTGGCAGCACAGAGTGCACCTATTGTGTGCGTTAGGGTTGAGATGTTAGGTCCATGAGTCCGTGGAGGTGCGTGTCTAATTATTTGTGATGTCTCATTTTCCTTAGAGACCAGTCTTACCCTTTCTCGACCGTTGGTCCTTTTCCCAGCAGAGATAGTATTATCCATTAAGATCTAGCGTCACACTTTACAGTCCACTGGACAACCAGATCAAGCGGCATAATATCAGCAGCTTGACGTACGAGAACTTCCAGGAGGTCTCCCATCACAGTACTTCTCTCACTCATGCACGCTTAACTCAACAATCCCCCCTCCCCCAAGAAGAATATAAAATGCTTCTTGGGAGACTCGAACCCTGACCTCGCTCCGATACCAATTGTTAGGTCAAGCGCTTATCACTAGCCTAAAAGTTATAGCTGTTAGTCAATGTGCAACTTTATTTCCTTTTAACGTGTCAGCGTAGAGTGCATCTATTGTGTGTGTTGGGTTCATGAGTCCGGGGAGATGCGTGTCTAAATACTGTTTATGTCTCATTGCTCTTAGAGATCAGTCTTACCCTTTTCTGACCATCAGTCCTATCCCCAGGAGAGATAATATTACCCGTTAAAATCTGGTGTCACACTTTTACAGTCCACCTGACCAACCAGATCAATCAGCACAAGACGTACAAGAGATTCCCAGGAGGTCACCCATCCCAGTACTTCTCTCACTCATGCACGCTTAACTCAACAAAGACGTAGTCACTCAACCTCTTAACATTTATCAAGTGTTATAAACTTAGATTCCATTGTTAATCTGGCGATGACAGTTTGTTTACAAGATTTTCAAGAAATGGTTGCACTTATTAGTGTAAATACAAATCCACTAGTAGACTTTTAGTCTCATATAAGAATTCCAATTTGTATCACTTTATCGTTCAATAACAAGAGGATATCTAGTATAGTGCAGTTCATTGTCACAACTATATCTTAAATACTTTAGCAATCTCATTATTATTTCCAGTGTTCAGATCCTAGATTACTTGTTAATCTACTTAATTTTCTTACTGCAAATGCAATGTTATGCTCTTGTATAATTTGCAATGTATGCTCTTGTATAATTCATTAAGTATATCAGACTTCCAATGATCCGAGCATATTCCAATTTAAATACACTATCACCTCGATTTTTTTTATAGATGTTGACTTATATCCATCGGATTCATAGCTGCTGCAGAATCATTGTTGTTGAATTTATCAAGGATTTTGTCAACATAATGTCTTTGACTTAGAACTAGCCCTTCTGATGAACTATATATTTTAACCCAAGAACTACATCAGCTCATCCAAATATATTTCATGTCAAATAGAGTTCAAGAAATTTTTTTTTGAACTTAATTATATCATTATTCCAATTAGAAGCATGTCATATACGTATAGACATAAAATGACATAACAATTTTCATTGTTTCTGATGTAGATATATTTCTCACATTTATTGAGAAATAAAAGGTAGTTTGCTATCAAAAGGTAGTTTGCTGTCATTTAAAAGGTAGTTTGCGAGGGCCCGTTTTTCTAATAATAATATATTGAAACACCCTCAAACTTTAAATTCATTTTCTCTAGAAATTTAAGTGCGGAATTTTTTATTTTTTTGTAATGGAAGCTTCAATAAAAATTCAATAATGTAAAAAAACGTTTAAGTCGTACTACACCAGCTTGACTAAGAATATTTCTTTTTCACCAAAATCACATATGAAACCTATGTCAAAATAATCTCTCTCTCTACTCATGAGCAGAAAAACGCAAGGTCACTAGGAATATGTCAACTGAATTGTCATCCGCTCAAAGGTCTTGCCCCTCGGCCTCAGCCTCCGCGTCATCTGCAACAATCAAACATAGTGAGGTTAGGAGCTCAACAAGTACAAAATGAAGGATATCAAGTACTAAGTAATACAAGAAAATGCGTTAAAATAATTGTTCTCAAATAATTTTTCTCAAACTTTAAAAGCATAAGAAAACATCAGCTCAAAACATTTTCCTTTAAATTCATGCATAGACAATAAACTCGTAAATAAAAGGACTTTCTAGTGAACTCCGTTTCTCGACTGTGGTCTCTCAACCTCGAGTCGTCTGATCAAGCTAAATAATACTATGGTACCAGGTTGGAAAGGCACCCCAGAAATTTTCTGGAAACCATTCTTGTCAAATGTAAAGACATTCTAGTGCTTTTCTGAAGCCCAATACGTGTCAAGTTGATATGGCCAAACGGAACGTCTCGCGGCACCATATCCATCATATTGATATGGACAAACAGAACGTCTTGCGACCACCATATCCGTCAAATTTAGAAACACCACAACCAAGTTCCATCATTAACATTTTTCATCTCGACATTTAGCCTCAAAAATTACTTTCTCATACCTCATGCCTAAATATAAATTTCATGCCTCAAAAGTACAAATTTTTCTTTTCCTTAAAGTTTCGTAAAAACTACAGAATGCATAAAAATCTTAAGGCTGCTCAAGCATCATAAAATATCTTAAGATGGTCATTTTAAATTTTTCACGACAGTGGGCTATCCCTAGAACTCAAAAACCGATCTGAATTCACAGATCAGCTCGCGTTAATCAGCTCAGATCACAGGGTGCAGCTTACGTAACCCGAACATGTGTACCAAGTGGTTCAGCTCACACCTAAACAGCTCAGCTTAGGCGGCCAGATCATGCATTCCCATCTCAGCCCGCACTACTCAAGTTAGCACGTCTACCCAGATCAGCTCGGGGCTTCGGTCCAGATCACGCACTAAAAATTGCTCAGAGCACCCGATCAATTTAGAGTACGCAGATCAGCACGTCCACTTGGATCAGCTCAGGGCTTCGGATCAAACCGCGCACTGAAAACAGCTCGGAGCACTCGGTCAGTTTAGGGTACGCAGATCAGCTCGCAACCCAGAACAGCTTAGGATTCTCTACTCAGCTTACGACGATCAACTCAGCTCACGAGGGTCAACTCGGCTCACGGGGTCAACTCAGCTCACAAGGGGTCAACTCAGATTACGGTGCCCACTTCAGCTTACAGTGCCAACTACAGCTTACGGTGTCCACTACAGCTTACGGCGTCCAATACAGCTTTCGACGCCCAATACAGCTTTCGACGCCCACTACAGCTTACGGTGCCCACTACAGCTCGCGGTGGTCACTTAAGCTCGTGGTGGTCACTTCAGCTTGCGGGAGACAATTCAGCTTACGAGGGTCAAATCAACTTATGGGGGTCAACTCAGATCGGGGGGTCAACTGAGCTTAGGACAGTCAACTAAGATCGCGAGGGTCAATTCATCTTACGGCCTGACAGCTGAAGACTCGACCAGCTTACGACCTGACTGCTTACGACTCAACCAGCTTACGACCTGACAACTTATGACTCAACCAGGGAACACAACTTACGACCTAAGATTATAGCTTAAACTTACGGAAAACAACTTACACCTCAAGCAAGGGAAAATAGTTTATGAAACCCAGTTTACGCCCTCAGCAGTGGTCGAAACATGGCTGGGACAAAACCCAATCCACGTCCAACCTCTGGCCTTTCTTCCTCGACATCAACAGCCCTTAGCCCCTGCTCTAACCTAAAATATCTCCCAGCTAAACCTCAATTCCCGCTAAAACTATCGACCCTTTCTTATGAATCGATTTCTAGGCAGCCTCATCACGACAAATTGAGAAATAAAAAACATCACATTGACATCAATTCATATCCTCAAATCATCAAAATTGAAAGCTTATGAAAAATACCCTTACAGTAATATGAATGAAAGGTGCATTCAAGGGAGATTTTGTACTTGCCTTATGTTGAGAAACTTACTACCGGTCTTACGAAGCTGGAAAAGGTGGAGAACACTGGGAATGCCATCGGTTTTGCTTCGGAAAACTCTGAGCTGATTGGGCAAGAGGGGAGGCAGCGGCGCTATAGGAGGGCTATGTTTTCTCTCCTCTCTTTTTTTCCTTTTTTTGAAACAATCGCGTGTGTGTGTTTATGTGTGGCCGAGACTCTTATTTAAATAAGGAAATAAGGTGTTTTAAAGATTTCAAAAGACTAGAGATAAGGATGCTACTCGAAAATCCCTATCTCCTACCCTTGTTTAAATTTCGAAAATTTTGGATAAAATATAAGGTTAAAACTTGGTTAAAAAAATTATCTTTTCAAATCTTCTTACTATAAAATTCCCAAAGCATAGGGAATGACCTATAAAATTAATTTTATACAAATCATATTTACCTCGGTGTTCCCTTCGTATTCATTCCGACTTCGTAGCATCTGTACTAAAATTTTGAAAAGTTACTCATCATAGAATAATTTAACTAATTAATATGGTAGAAATCAAAGAGTGACGTCAATATAGATATAAAATAAGTGAAAATAATACTAAGACATGCGATTTTTAATAGGAAAAACTTCTAGGCATTAAATATATTGACATGTAATTAGGATTAATTACGAAACAATATAAAAGCAGATTAAAATTTCATGCTTGGGCATATAAACTTTTGGCAGGACCTCCTTGTAAATAGAACATACCAGAAACATCAAATACTCAAAATAACCCATATATTGTTTCAAAAAACAAAATAATATTATTTAATGCAAACCAAGCATCATAATCAACAAAATATCATAGAACTGACGAGACTTGATAAATACATACTAAAACTACTCAGGGCATTTCCCGGTACAAAACCAGTTCTAAAATTTGCATACTATTTGGGAGATGTTAGGATCGAAAACACAGCTCTGGAGTTGAGAGGTGGGTGAATGAACTCCTTTGCTAATTTTTCAATAAAACTGTTTTTAAAATATTTTACAGCCCTTAGCTAACCTCTAAGTTGAGTTATCAGTTTGGAGGATCTCAGTGTAAACTGTTGTCTCGTGTAACAAAAATTGTTTGTGCAGAATAACACGATTCGACAGTGAAAAGGTTTAAACTAAACGCTGAAAACTGAATGAAGAAAATAAAAGAGATAGGATTTTTTTATGGGAGTTCGGAGCTTAAACTCCTACGTCTTCCCATTCTTCCTCAACATGAAGGATTTCCACTAGAAGATTTGATTATTACAGCGTCTGTAACAACCCAATCCGACAGCCAGTGGCTGCAAAAACTCCTAGCACTCTTACAACAGAAACAAACTCGCGGTCTGTTCTGGAATACAATAATCAGCTCTAAGCTGTTTTAGCTTTACAAGCTCTCTCATGCTCTGTATATGATATACAATAAAATCTTAATACTACAGAGTGAGGTTACAAAGGTTTGTGTGACACAAAGAATTGATAATAACAAGCTCTGTGTGTGTCACTTTTTGTAAGCTGGTTTGAGAATTGTGAACTCTGTTTGAGTTCTCGTTGTATATTGTTCGCATTCAAATTGCATTCGCATTCGTTGTATTTCGTTATTTGTTTCCGAACTGATATGCTTCTCCAATTTATACTCTTTGGATTAAGGGTAATAAATGTTACCGGGAGACATGTCGTATAGATCCAAATGATATGTTTGTGGAGTTTTTAATGCTGGTACACGTACATCTTCATTAAATGCTTTCCTCTTTTAGCATACACTCCGCCGTAATCAGTTGCGAACAGATCTCTGTATATCTGGAATTTGTTAAAAGTAGTCCCAACGACTAAAAAGAGATCCTGAGAAGTCAACACATCAAATCAAGGTTTGTATACGAAACCTCAAAATAATCTGAAATCCTTTTAGTTGAGTTGTCTTTACTCATCTTGTCTCCAATCTGATTGCTGTGCTGAACTACTCTAATCTGCTCTAAGCTGATCTACTCTAATCTTCTCTAGGCTGGTCTGCTTATCTCTTTATTCTGTACTGTTCCAGATAGTAATCTTTGTTCATTTTTCTTCTTTGATTAGATTGCAGTATATAGGATTATTGTACAGAACCTATTCTGCTCCGAGCCGATTTGTTCAAGCTGGTCTGATATCACACTTCTCGCTAAGAGCTGGTTTCTCAACTGATCCGATACAAAGTCCGTTCTATCTGTTCTGTCCAGATTTTCTCTGCACTTCTAATCTGATCTGATCTAATCTGTTCTTTTTTCAATTGATAGACTGTTTCTGTTTCTATTCTTTCGAGCTGGTTTGTCCTTAACCAGCTTAGCTAAATTCCTGAGCTGGTTTGTCCTTAACCATCTTAGCTTTGATCTAAAATCTCTAAACTGGTTTGTCCTTAACCAGCTTGGTTCTGATCTAAAGTCCCTGAGCTGTTTTGCCCTTAACCAACTTAGCTTAGTTCTAGAGTCACTGAGCTGGTTTGTCCTTAACTAGCTTAGATCCGATCCTGTTTGTCTAATCAACGTAGTAAGCTCCGTCTTGATCTGGTCTATTAATCTATGAGCTGATTGATTAATCGCTTTTTGTCTTCACCAAAACTTATAAATTTTTCATAAATTTTCCCCTTTTTGGTGATGACAAAACTTGTGAGTAAAAAGAGATTTTATTAAATTTGTAAGCCTTTTACATATACCATCACCTATACAAGAAACATAAATATAAGCCCCTTATAAGTCCTCACACCAGCCTTCTCTTTTTATTTATTTTCCCCTTTTTGGCATCAGTAAGCTCCTTAAGGCTGTCGACTAATTCAGCAAGTTGAAATTTTACCGAGGTTATCTCACTGGCAAAATGTTGATGGCTTTCATCAAATTGATGAACAAGATTAGTTTCCAGCACCGTCTGAGAAGTAATGACGCTGGTCAACACCTCATCCATATTCTTGTAAAATGCTGGCCTGAACAATTTGGAGTCGTATTTCAAATATGTCTAATCATCCCGCATCATGTTCACTGTGAGACCTGGATTTGTTAATTGAGATTAATCGTTGGAATTAATCGGTTTATAGAGATTTTGTTGGTTTAGAATCTCTGTTTCGAGGGTTGAGTTGCATTTTCAGGTCGAGAACCATACATAGAACGATTCTGGAAGTTTTCGTGATTTTGGTATTTTTGGGTAAAAGCTGGTTTTGTGAGTCAGCTGCTGGTCGGTGGTGAAAACAGTCGAAGCGCGTTTTGTAATTCAGCAGGTGCGTTAGTGGATTGTGTTGTGGTCGGTGGTGAAGAGACCAGTCGAGATTTTAGTTAGCGTGTTTTCGTGTTTGAGCGCTAAACGATGTCGTTTTGAGGAGTTAGTGACGTAAGCGTGTCTGCTGGTTTTGATCGGTAGGAGTCAACGCTAGTCAACGTCACTGTAGCTTGCGACTGGTTGTGTTTCGTATCTTGCGACTGGTATTTGGCGAGATGTTGCGACTGGATGATGACGTCAGTGGAGCGACGTCGTTTGAGTTAGTTGCAACGCTGCGTTTCGATGTTGCGTCTAGTACCAGCTGGTGGAATCGCGTGTGTGTATCTGCTGGTTGTCCAGCAGAAGCAGATGTCAACGCGGGTCAACTTTCCTGTAGCCCGAAGAGGAAACGTCGTCGTTTTGTTGTTGCGACTGGATGCAGCTGCGAGAGATTTTCACTAATGTAGCTTGCGACTGGTACCAGCAGAGAGAAGTGTTATGCGTTGTTGCGTTCTTGCGACTGGTTACGCAGCTGCTGGTAGTGAGGATTGCGTATCCTATGCGACGTAGTTTGAGTAAGTTGGTGCGACGCCGTTTTGAGAACCAGTCGTTGGTTTGTTTTGCGATTGTTGTAGCGTTATTTGAGAAACCAGCAGTTGGTTCTTGCGTCCGAGAGTTGTAGTATACCTGCTGGTTTGGGAGATCGATGGTGTCGACTGGTTTTGTCGATGGACAATTATTGTTTGAGTTCCAGTCATTGCTAGTGCTATTTATAGAAATATTTGGCCTTCGATTTTAGACACCAGTTCCCATACTTAGAATATTTCCCAACCTTTTGTTCTCTGTTTCTTCGAACCCTAGAGCACTGTTCAGCCGTGAGCTTTTCCGGCGGATTCCCGTCATTTCCGATGGTTGTTTTGCTCGTGCGAGGCAGCTTTGGACTCCTCTCGAGAAGCCTTATCGATTACTACCATTCTTGGGGGCTGTGGTTAGCTAGAGCAAGGTCGCGAAGTTACTGTCTTTGACGTGCGTTCGCTGTGAGCAGGTAGCTTCGAATTGTTGTAAGATCTTGGCTTTAGTGTATTGTTTTAAGCTTTCGATTGTGTAGTATTGATGGGTTTGAGTGCTGGTTGAGAGTGTCTCCCGGCCTTGAGTTCTGTGCTTGTATCCCGTAAGATTTATGTTGTGTACGCTGTTGGTTAACAGGCTTTTACCAGAGTCTTCGGGATTTCTTCCAGTGTTGGTTGTAGTTCAGAGGTATTTTATTTAAGGTACGGATCTGAGCTTGATGTAGCTGGGAATTGGCGTGAGATTGAATGCTAGATGGCTGTGGTGTATTGAGGTGGATGTTGCTGTGTGCATATGTGATTTCTATTGATTGTTTAGCTGCCCTGTTATGCATACACGCATTTCTCCAGATTGCATTCATATTGTTATTACAGCCATTGTTTGTATCTTGTATTGCTGTTGTTGATTCTTACCAGGATGCGAGGGCGAGCGGCGATACCGCACTCTCATCTCCCTGCTGGGATCGTTAGCCACCATGAGCCGAGTGGTTAACTACCACAGTTCATGGGCGAGGCAACATCAGGTTGAGTTGTTTGATGCATCTGGTATTTGGGTGTAGTGTCATGGCGAGTGGCTCATTACCACACTGTGAACACACCCCGTGGCCACTATTCGTTGTTGATGATTCTTGGAGCTATGTTTGAGTTCCTTAGCTCCCTTGAGGGTCGAGCTTTCCGTTGTTATCCGGTGTCTCATGCATAGCATCTGCATTTTTTTTATCTTATGCTTTTTCTTAGCTGTTTCTTTTGCTCTCCGTACTGGGGTTTGACCCCATGTCCCTCTAGGGCTTGGTTTGTTTCCTTGTTTGTGTTATTTTCAGGAAACCCATGTTTTACAGCTGTTCGTGGCTTTAACCCAGCTGGTGGTGCCCCGGGAGGTGGCTAGTGTGTCCCAGTTGCATATAGCATACTTATATATATGTATCAGTCAGCCAGGGAGATGCCCTGCACTTCGTCGTTGTACCCGTAGAGGATTCTGATACATGTTTTGGTTGTTATATGTTATATTGTGGTTGTTGGATTTTAATCTGGGATCTATTTTGAGTATCGTTCTATTTTAATTATATGTTTTAAACCGTCGGGCCTAAACGCGAAAATTTTACCCACTTTTTGATAAGCTTCCGCATGTGTTTGGGTTTTTACTCTGTTTAGAGCATGAGGCCTGACATTTTTGGTATCAGATCTTAAGATGGGATAAGCTCAATTTCTTTGATCACACTTGAGTCTAGGCACATTGTTGTGGGTTGCATGTGCTTGACTTATGTGACTATGTGCTTGCATATTTGTGTTATATGCTTTTTATACTATATCTGTTCTGTCTTGCCTTATCCTGTTGAGTGATTTTAGATGCCGCCTAGACGTCGTGGTAGAGGTAGGGGCAGTTTCAGGAATCAGGAGGTCAGAACGAGGATCAGTATAGTGCTCCTAGTCATACTCGTGAGAGTAGCGAAGAGGGGGAAGCTGAGGCTCCGCCGGCTCCGGTGGAGAGAATGGATGTTGTAGCTCGGTTTTAGAGGATGAGCCCTCCTATATTTAATGGCGATGAGTCGAGTGAGGATGCTGATTCGTGGCTCCATAACGTCATTCATCTTTTCGATAGGGCTCAGTATGATGATGAACTCCAGTTGAGGTTAGTGACCTTATTACTGAGGAAGGCCGCAGAGCGTTGGTGGCGAGGTGCGTCTAGTACTTTAGAGGAGACTGGAGTTGGTATCACTTGGGATACTTTCTGTGATACCTTCAGGCAGGAGTACATCCCCGATTCGTATGTAGCTGCCCGTGAGCGGGAGTTTGAGTTTTTGGAGCAGGGCTCGATGACTGTGCGCGAGTATGCTCGCAAGTTTTCTGCGTTGTTGGCTTATGTTCCGCATGTTGCTGGCCGGGAGAGGGCCAAGAGTACCAGATTCGTGGAGGGCTTGAATGAAGAATTTTACCAGAGTGTTTTGACGAGCAAGCCCAAGTCGTATGCTGAGGCCGTGGATACTGCTATCCACATTGAGGAGGGCATGAGGAGCCATCGTACGCATAGAGCGCAGGTAGCGCAGGCAGTGCAGAGTGGTAGACATGTTGGTCAGGGAGCTCAGTCGTCTCAGAGTTCTCAGTCCGCTCATTTTCCTCAGCAGCAGCAGCAGCAGATGGCTCAGCAGTCTGGCCGTGGTAGGTTCCGACCTCGCGGTCAGCAATTCAAGAAAAAGTCTGGTTCAGGATCTTCCGGTTCAGGCAGTTCGAGTAGCAGTGGATCTCGGATTGAGTTTTGTGGCTTTTGTGGTGGGAAGCATTCTTCCACGCAGTGTGTAGGTGTGCAGGGCTCCTGCAACCTTTGTGGTCGGTACGAGCATTTTGCGAGAGTGTGTCCGTCAGCTGGATCACAGCAGACCGCGGCCCAGCCTCAGGGTCGTGGAGGTCAGTCTAGGGGTCGTTCTCAGCAGTTCCAGCAGTTTCAGCAGCCCCGCGTGGGTGAGACTCCTTTTAGGCCGTTTCAGTAGCCTGGCCCATCGCGTTTTGGGCAGTCGTCTCAGCCTTTCTTCCCAGGACCCCAGCATGCTCAAGCCAACGCCATGACGAGGGAGCAGGCCGAGGAGACATCGAGCCGAGTGATTGGAGGTACATGTCTTGTCTTTGACTTTCCTGCTCGTGTGTTGTTTGACACCGGTGCATCACATTCGTTTATTTCTGATTCGTTTGTTGCTGATCATGATCTGTGTACCGTCCCTTTGCGCGATGCTGTTTCTGTTTCAACCCCCGGTGGTATGAGCCTGTTCTCCCAGGAGGTTTTTTTGAATGGTGTGTTGCGGTTTGGTGAGCATGTCTTGTTAGCGAATTTGATCCGTTTGATGCTTTGGGATTTCGATTGTATAGTTGGGATGGATGTGCTGTCCAACTATAGGGCCTCCGTGGACTGCTTCCATGGGATTGTGCGCTTTAGGCCTTTGTCTGGCGAGAATTGGAACTTCTACGGCCAGGACTCTAGATCGAAGATTCCGTTGGTTTCCGCGATGGAGATGTTTAGTTTGTTGTCCTTGGGAAATTATATCTTTTTGATCTACGCTTTGGATGCGTCTTCTTCTTCCAGTGTTCAGCTTAGTGACGTTCCCGTGGTGCGACACTTCCCCGACGTGTTTCCGGAGGAGATTCCTGGTTTTCCTTAGAGGCGGGAGATAGACTTCAGCATAGAGTTGGTGCCTGGCACAGCTCCGATTTCACGTGCCCCGTATCGTCTGGCGCCTGTGG
>KV001308.1:143481-173407 GCA_001598015.1 Dorcoceras hygrometricum | reverse complement strand
CCGTCGTTTCCGGTGGTTGTTTTTCTCGTGCGAGGTAACTTTGGACTCCTCTCGAGAAGCCTTATAGGTTACTACCATTCTTGGGGGCTGTGGTTAGCTAGAGCAAGGTCGCGAAGTTACTGTCTTGGCCGTGCGTTCGCTGTGAGCAGGTAGCTTCGAATTGTTGTAAGATCTTGGCTTTAGTGTATTGTTTTAAGCTTTCGATTGTGTAGTATTGATGGGATTGAGTGCTGGTTGAGGGTGTCTCCCGGTCGTGAGTTCTGTGCTTGTATCCTGTAAGATTTATGTTGTGTACGCTGTTGGTTAACAGGCTTTTACCAGAGTCTTCGGGATTTCTTCCAGTGTTGGTTGTAGTTCAGAGGTATTTTATTTAAGGTACGGATCTGAGCTTGATGTAGCTGGGAATTGGCGTGAGATTGAATGCTAGATGGCTGTGGTGTATTGAGTGGATGTTTGCTGTGTGCATACGTGATTTTCATTTGATTGTTTAGCTGCCCTGTTATGCATACACGCATTTCTCCAGATTTGCATTCATATTGTTATTACAGCCATTGTTTGTATCTTTGATTGCTGTTGTTGATTTTTACCAGGATGCGAGGGCGAGCGGCGATACCGCACTCTCATCTCCCTGCTGGGATCGTTAGCCACCATGAGCCGAGTGATTAACTACCACAGGTTCATGGGCGAGGCAACAGCAGGTTGAGTTGTTTGATGCATCTGGTATTTGGGTGTAGTGCCATGGCGAGTGGCTCATTACCACACTGTGAACACACCCCGTGGCCACTATTCGTTGTTGATGATTCTTGGAGCTATGTTTGAGTTCCTTAGCTCCCTTGAGGGTCGAGCTTTCCGTTGTTATCCGGTGTCTCATGCATAGCATCTGCATTTTTTTATCTTATGCTTTTCCTTAGCTGTTTCTTTTTCTCTCCGTACTGGGGTTTGACCCCGTGTCCCTCTGGGGCTTGGTTTGTTTCCTTGTTTGTGTTGTTTTCAGGAAACCCAGGTTTTACAGCTGTTCGTGGCTTTAACCCAGCTGGTGGTGCCCCAGGAGGTGGCTAGTGTGTCCCAGTTGCATATAGCATACTTATATATGTATCAGTCAGCCAGGGAGATGCCCTGCGCTTCGTCGTTGTACCCGTAGAGGAGTCTGATACATGTTTTGGTTGTTATATGTTATATTGTGGTTGTTGGATTTTAATCTGGGATCTATTTTGAGTATCGTTCTATTTTAATTATATGTTTTAAACCGTCGGGCCTAAACGCGAAAATTTTACCCACTTTTTGATAAGCTTCCGCATGTGTTTGGGTTTTTACTCTGTTTAGAGCACGAGGCCTGACATTCACAGTGGATTCTAAGGATGTGACGACTCTCTTCATTGTTTTAAATTCAGATACCATGTCAAAATCTGCCGGGGTACTTGTATAAATTGGCTGTGGAGCAGGTTGGGCGCGATCTGGTGCGGCTTCTGTATAAGCTCTTTGCTCTGTGTACTGTACAATAGCCAATTCCGAAGAATCAGGAACCTGACGTTCCTCATTATTTTTTGATTCGGAAAAATAAATCGAAAAACTGGAATCGCTTGGACTGGATTGGATTGAACCTGCTTGAGCCTGATGCTCAACTGGTTCCTCTGCCTCTGGAGCCTGTTGCTCCTTCTCCTGAGCTAGTTCTCTTTGAGCATGTTTCTCATATTCTGGAGCCTGGCGCTCCTCCTCCTGAGCCCGCCGCTCAATTGGGAGAGCCTGTTGCTCCTCTTTCTGAGACGATTGCTCAGCTGATGTTGAGAAGGTGAGCTGTGCAAGCAGAGCCTTATAATCCTTCCAGGATATGCCAGGAGTGATGTCCACAGATGTAGCTCGGTCAGTAGACTTCTCAGGAAAAGTAATGGGAAGACCGGCTTTTGCTTGAAATAGACCAACACTCCTTCTGGCCTTTGCCAATTCAGCTTCCAACATGCGTATAGACATTAAATCCTGATTCGCTGATGACTTATCCTTGTGGAATTACTTCCAATGCTCAGCTACAGCCTTGCGTAGATGTTGCTCAACCATCTTAAACAAAATGAGCTCCCTTGTCTGAAGCAATTCAGACACGTTTTCCGTCGCTGCCCATGGAAGCAACAAATCTTCAACTTTAGCAAATTGTTCCACAAGCGTCATAGACGTAATTTTGTTCAGCCTAAAACCATTCCGGAGCCTGCACCATTTGTCGAACAGGTGAATTTGAGGCTCCACTTTGTCCATTATATTGAACAGTCAGCAAGTAGTGCTCCTCCACTGGGTTCGGCCGATCAAAATAGGGCAAGACTCCATTTCATTTATCATCTAGGTCAATCTTTGGTAGAAAATGAGTGACCCAGTTGATTTCCCATATCTCCATAGGAGCAAAGGCAAATCTACCAGCTGGTATAATTCTTGCTAATTCCTTCTATTTTGGAGCAGAAGTAGACACTCCCTTAGCCTCACCTGGAATAATAGGAACTGGTGCAAGAGTTGATTCAGCCTGGTTATCCATGGTAGGCTTCACCGGCTTATTCCTCTTCATCCTCTGCTTCTTGATCTCGGGCAGAGTTAGAGACACGGTGGATTCAGAATTAGATGGAGCAAGAATGAGTTTGCTTTTAGCAGCTGCTCCACCTGTTCTTGCTGCGGCTAGAGTCGCCATAGTATGCTTTTCATCTTCTGAGCTGGTCTCTGACCGCGACTTGGCTGGAGCAGCTGAGCTCACAGCTACCTGCTTTATCCCCATAATCTCCTTCTTCTTCTCCTGCTTCGGCTCTACTGCTGCTTCCGCCTTATCCTCCGAAGCTTTGCTGACCTCACCAGCTTGAGGAGAAGCTTGGTTCTTTTTCATATAAGTGAGAACATGCTTGTTGGTCAACACTTTGAGGGGATGTAGAGCCATGGACTCCCCAAGGTCCGTTTTAACCAGCTTCTCCAACATTATGCAAAGCTGCACTCCGTACCCTGGAGACTGCTTGCCAGGCGATGAAACCATGTCAACTAGGGTTTGAATAGCATGTGTACCCAATTAAATTTCATCCCGACGCTTATTGCCACCATTATCTCAAACTTCTCTATTTTCACCACATCAAAAGAACCGGCTTTCACAGACAATGATTTTGCAATATCGTGCAGCATCCTGAACTCCACTTTCATGTCCTTCTTCTTGTTGGAGGGCTTGAACGGAGAATCGGTATCAGAAAACAAAAGCTTCATATCGGCTACCGCTTGGGCCGAGAGCCCAGAAAAACTAATCATCCCCTCCGTGGGTAGATGGAACGTCTCAGCAAAAACAATTGAAGTTATCACAATTTTCCGATTCGCCACCATGCTCACAATCGTCCCTTCTATCACTGATGCGTTTTAGAAGAACTTATTTAATGCCTCCTCAAACACCGATCCTGAAATCCCCAAAAATCCCCGAAGACCAAATTTCTCCAGAGACTGGAACATACGAACCATTCGCACATCATCCATGCTGAGCATGGACTCAAAGTTCACCTGCAGAGCGTTAACAACGATAGAAGCCATCTGAAAGTATTGGGAGTTACTAGATTTGAGAAAAAAATAGTTTTGAGAGAAAGTGCGATAGAGCTGCTTGAATGATAGAAATTTGAAAAGCATACTGAGGCAAGAGAAAACCAAGGGTTTAATATGTACGAACGATGAGAGAGAAGGTTTTATAGGACACATGTCATTCTATAGTTAAAAGAGATTTGACATAGTTTTTATCATGACCGTACGATTTAAAAGGAATTTGAAAAAGACAAAATAATCTCATCCGTTCGATCTCATTGTATCAGCACGGATACACTAATTCAAACACCATGATAATATCGCACTGTATATGTCCCTAAGCTGGATCAGATCAGCACGGACCTGACCAACTCGGAGACATTCAGTGGTCTTTTGTTATTATCTGTTTGAATTACTTTGTTCCCCCTGAACAAGTGCATACATAAAAATATTAAGACATATCTAAGAAATCTAAAATGTTTCTAAAGTAAGAAAACTTAGCGTCCGGTAAAAGCTCGTGAAGATGTCAGCTACTTGCTGATCAATTGGAACATGCTATACCCGAACGTCCTTTTTCAGCACGTGGTCTCTTATTAAATGATGCCTTATATCAATGTGATTGGTCCTGGAATGCAGCACAGGGTTCTTAGTGATGGCTATCGCACTCGTGTTGTCGCAGAAGATGGGTGCTTCAGCTGCATCAACGCCATAGTCCCGTAGCTACTGTTGAATCCATAGGATTTGAGCACAACAACTCCCAGCTGCTAGGTACTCTGCCTCAGCTGTGGACGTCGCTATTGATGTCTGCTTCTTGCTAAACCAGGAGATCAATCTGTCACCCAAGAACTGGAAAGTTCCACTTGTGCTACGCCTATCAATCTTGCAACCTGCATAATCTGCATCACTATAACCAATCAAATTGAAACTTGAGTCTTTGGGATACCAAAGACCCACGTTCTGAGTGCCCTTAAGGTATTTTAAAATGTTTTTAACAGCTATGTAGTCAGACTGTTTCAGATCAGCTTGGGACCGAGCACACATACAGAAAATGGACATGATGTCCGATCTACTTACAGTTAGGTACAAAAGCGATCCAATCATCCCACGATACATAGTAACCTCTACGAAAGTACCAGCTTCATCCTTGTCCAGCTTGATTGAAGCACTCATTGGAGTAGCTGCTGAAGAGCATTTTTCCATCCCGAACTTCTTTAGAAGTTCCTTTGTGTACTTAGCTTGATTGATGAAGATTCCATCTTCAAGCTGCTTCACTTGTAATCCAAGGAAAAATGTTAGCTCCCCCATCATACTCATCTCGAACTTATCCTGCATTAGCTTGGAAAATTTATCACATAGCTTAGGATTAATTGACCCAAAGATAATATCATTTACATAAATCTGGACTAATAAGACATGAAAATTTAAACAAGGTCTTTTCTACAAAACCAATAATAGAATCATTATCAATAAAAAACTTGGACAAAGTATCATACCAAGCTCTCGGAGCTTGTTTCAGACCATACAAAGCTTTATCCAACTTATATGTGTAATCTGGTCTGGTATGATCTACGAAGTCAGGAGGTTGTGCAACATACGCTTCCTCATTTAGGATGTCATTTAAGAATGCACTTTTAACATCCATTTGATAAATTTTAAAATTTTAAAAAGCTGTGTATGCAAGAAAGATGCGTATGGCCTCTAATCTGGATACAGGTGCGAAGGATTCCTCAAAATCTATCCCTTCCTCCTGTATGTAACCTTGAGCTGCTAGTGTGGCCTTATTTCTTACTACGTTGACATTTTCATCCGGTTTGTTCCTAAAGACCCATTTAGTACCTATATGTTCTAGTTAGTAGGTCTAGGAACTAAATACCATACTTTTCTACGTTCAAATTGGCTAATTTCTTCGTGCATAGCTTCTATCTAGCTTGGGTCAACTAAGGCTTCATCTACCTTCTTAGGTTCTATATGAGATATGAGTGCAGAGTATTAAGATAATATTTATAAGTTTTGGTGATAACATAAACAAGACAAAGAACTGAATATAAGTTATCAGATCTGGAATATAAGTTTATCAGATTTGGACTAAGTAATCGGGTTCTATTAGATTTGGATTAGAAGTTATTGAGGACTCGGATCCGTTCAGATTTTGACTAAGCGTATCTTACAGATCATTTCAGAGTATCTCAGATCCGATTGTTTTCAGATTCGAGTATATCAGATTAGTACAGAAGCTTTGTAATCAAATCAGAGCGTATCAGTTCAAAGGCTTCATTAACAGATCAGATCAGATCAGAATCATTCAGCTCAGAGACTCAGTTTAGTACAGAATCTATTTGGGTCATATATTTATCCTATAGATCAGATCAGACCAGAGGTTTCTAAGATACAGATCAGAGTGGTATTTCAGTTCAGATCTCAGCTGATGTTATTCGTAGAGATATTTTAGATCAGACTAAGATTAAGATAAGAGAGAAGATGGGATATGTTTGTAAAAGAGAAGAAAAGGGGAAAGATTCGTAAAGGAGAAAAGATCGTGAATCTTGTATTTATTCGAAGCAGCTTAGAGCATATTTCAGCTCAGAGCTTAACAGATTTCAGATCTTAGCTTCAGATCTTATCAGCTAATGTGAGACCTGAATTTGTGTAAAGGATTAATTGTTGAATTAATCAAGTTTTAGTGATTTCTGGTGGTTCAGATTTCATTTCGAATGTTTGGGTTGCATTTTCGAGTTGAGAATCGTATTTGGAGCATTTCTGGGAAATTTGAGATTTTCGAAATTTTGGTGAAATCTGTTAGCGGATTTGATGACGTCAGCATTGCATGGTTGCTTAGCGTAGATGACGTAAGCATTGCTGGCTTGAGTTTGTTGGGTGAAAATCTGTTGATAGATCTCGTGACGTCAGCAGCGTGTGTTGTCGTCGTGTGGCTGACGTAAGCGTTGCTGCTCGAGAGATCTGTTGCTTTAGCGTGAGATCTATTTTTATCGAAACGTTGCCGTTTTGTGTTTTGCGTGAGTTAGTTGAGGCGCTAAGATCTGGTCTCAGTACGTCGCCGTTTTGGAAGAGATCTGTTTGTTGAGGCATGTGTAATGTTCGAACAGACTTGATGACGTAGGAAGATCTGTTGTGTGCGCGCGATTGGTTTAGCGAACAGCTTTGGTGACGTAAGCAGATCTGTCCGCGGTTTTGGCTTTGTGTTAGCATATTTCCAGCTTTCAGCGATTTAGGCTAGACCTCTCTTTTCTTTTAAGTGTTGCGACATCGTTTTTTGGGAATATTCGTTGTTTAGCGCTAGTTTGTGAGATCTGTTGTGTCGGTGATTCATTTAAAAGAGACTAGTCGAGGAACCAGTCGAGAGTTTAGTAGCGTGTTTTGTGTTGAGCGCTATACGTCGTCGTTTGGGGTATTGCGACTGGTACCAGCTGCGAGGAGTTGTTGCGTCTGGATGATCAGTCGAGAGCAATGGTCAACGCGGGTCAAAGTTTTGTAGCTTGCGACTGATTGTGTTTCGTATCTTGCGACTGGTGGTACGCTGTAGCTTGCGACTGGTATTTCACGAAAGCTAGCGACTGGATGACGTCAGTTGTGCGACGCCGTTTTGATTAGTTGCGACGCTGCGTTTTGATGTTGCGACTGGTACCAGACGAGGGAAGCTTTTTGCGTTGTTTCGTCTTGCGACTGGATACCCAGCTGCTGGTAGTGCGACGCCGTTTAGAGGACCAGTCGATGGTTTGCCTTTTTGTGATTTTAGCGTCCGGTCGACTGGTTGTCCAGCTCTTGTATTTTCGAAGCAGCGTCCGGTTGTCCAGCTTTGAGAGATTGTTCGCTACTGTAGCTAGCGACTGGATTTGTTTAGCGTGACTTGAGATTTGTTCAGCTGTTGGTTCTTGCGACTGTTGTTATGGGAATTGTTGTGTCGACTGGTTTTGTCGGAGGACAATTCTTAGTGTTGTTTTCCAGTCGATGCTAGTGCTATTTATAGGAAGACTTGGTCTTCGTTTTGTGAATTCTTTTCCCATACTTAGCGATATTTCCAGCCTTTCGTTCCTTATCTTTTGAACCCTAGAACACTGTTCACCGTGAGCTATTCCGGTGAATTCCCGGCGTTTCCGGTGGTTGTTTTGCTCGTGTGAGGTAGCGTTGGACTCCTCTCGAGAAGCTCTATCATCCTACACCATTTTTGGAAGCTTCGTGGGTTGGATTGAAAGCGCGAAGTTGCTGTTCTTGCGTGTGATTTCATCGTTGCAGGTAGCTTTTCGATCTAGCTTTGAGATCTTGTTCTGGGTCTTGTTTTAAGCTTCCTGTGAGTTGTTTTGGGTTAGGTTGAGCGCTGGTTTTAGTGTTTAAATTCCAGCCGTGAGCCCTTGAGAAGTTGGCCGTGAGAATTGTTAGGTTGGCCGTGAGTTTGGTTAATTGCCCTGAAATCTGTGTGTTGTGTATCTTGGCAGATTTGTGCAGGCAGTGAGTTGCTTCGTTCTTTGAGGAAATTAAGGTACGGGTTGAGCTTGTAATTTCAGCAAGGTGACAGCTTGGATGAATTGTTAGATGGCTATCTGTTGGCTGCCCTGTTTTGTTGCCTGTTGAGGCTGTGGTTTGGGTTTGCCGTGTGTTATATGGTGTATGTTGCTGGTTTTGTTATTGTTGCGCATATGTTGATATGCTTGTTGTTGTCCAGCATGTGCATACACGCATTTTCATCTTTCTTTAGCCATCGTTGCTTCGTTGTTGTTCTGTTTTCTTATCAGGTTCGAGGGCGAGCGGCAATACCGCACTCTCATTTTCCCTGCTGGTTTTGTTAGTCTCTATGCTCCGAGTGGCTAACTACCACAGTGCATAGGTAGGACAACAGCAGGGAAGTTGTTGTTACATCTGGTATTCGGGTGTGTGTCTGGGCGAGTGGTTAGCTACCACACTTGGAACACACCCAGTGGCCACCATCTGTTGCAGATTCAGTTGAGTTATGCATTGATTCTTTGACGTCCATTCTCGGTTGGAGTCATCCGTTGTTGTCCAGCATATCATGCATAGCATCTACCTTTCATTCTTGCTGCTTATTTGCTGTTTTTATAGTTGCTCTCCGTACTGGGGTTTGACCCCATGTCCCTCCGGGGCTTGGTTTGTTTCCGTGTTTGTGTATTTGCAGGAAACCCAGGTAATACAGCTGGTCGTGGTTTTAACCCAGCTGGTGGTGCCCCGGGAGGTGGCTAGAGTGTCCCAGTCGCATATAGCATACTATTATTTATGTATCAGTGTGGGATGCCAGGGGATGCCCTGTGCTCTGTTGTTGTACCTGGTATTTAGTATCTGATACATATCTTTGAGGTGTTGTATGTTTTGCTGTATGTTGGCAGGTTGCCTTGTTGGTTTTAAGCTGGGAACTTATTTTAAGTATCGCTTTATTTTAAAATTATATGTTTAAAACTGTCGGGCCTAAAAGCGAAAATTTTACCCACTTTTTGATAGCTTCCGCATGTGTTTATCTGTTGTGAGCACGAGGCCTGACAGCTAATGGTCTAGATGATTCAACGATCAGGATTAAATCAGATAAATCATGTTAGATAATATGGATTGAAGAGAGACAAGATCAGAGCTATTTGGAGTATACTCTGCAGAACGCAGAGTTGGTGGAAACGATGTTTACCTACTTTGGTATAAAAGTCAACAAAGCTCTGACAACATCAGACAAACCTCAACTCAGCATTAATGACGCAATTAATACACGATACGATGAAGATATTCAAATGAGGATTGTGTCTACTGGCTCAATAAATGACCGTTGAAGATGGATGTTATAAATAGCTGAAGAGATTCAAACGGAGAAGCTCTCTGTCGATTTACAATCTCTGTTCTTTGGGAAAAATCTTTAAAGTCACAAACTATTCAATAGCCCAGCTCTCATCCTCGAAGAATAGTCGTTCGGTGCAAAAACAGAAATATATCTTCGAGAGATTTCTTCTGGTTTACCTTAGCATCATATTGCTCAAAACCAGAAGAGTTACAAACTCTGTGTGTGTTGTATTCATTGATTTATTCAAAACAGAGTCTGTAAAGAACTTGCTAAGTGAAGCAGTTCTAAAAATACATTTACTTGTAACCAGCAGAGGATTCTGCGTAGATTTGGTTGCTAGGAGTTCACGTTAAGTGAGGCTTACATGATTGGGTATTTGCAGAAGCTGTAACCATCAAATCTTCTAGTGGAACCTTCCTGAAAAGGAAGAAGGGGAGACGTAGGATTTAAGATCCGAACTTCCAGAAACAAATTCTTGACTTTATCTATTTATTTACGTACATCGTTATTTACTTAACTGTTCACTGTTCAATCGGTTTATTTCCGCACATTTATTGTTAACCGAGAGAACAGATTTGAATTGAGAGCCTCAAACTTGTCACTCAGCTTTGAGTTAAGCACAGGCTTGTAAAACGTTTTTAACGGATTTGAAATAGAAAAATCGAAGTTAACCGAGAGAACAGATTTGAATTGAGAGCCTCAAACTTGTCACTCAGCTTTGAGTTAAGCACAGGCTTGAAACGTTTTTAACGGATTTGAAATAGAAAAATCGAAGGAGTTCATTCAAACACCCCCCCCTTCTGAACTCCTGGGTTTATTTTAACTCTATTTTTTATCCTATTAATCCTATCAATTGGTATTAGAGCATTGTCATCTCAGTTATTGAACAGTTTGATCTTCTGCGCTTATAGTCAATATGTCTACTTCTCACAATAAAATTCATATGTTTTCTAAGGAGGAGTACGACGATTGAAAGATCAGGATGCAAGTCCATCTCGCCGCTCAGGATGATGACATGTGGTTCTTCATAACAGATGAACCCATGAAGATTATGAAAGCTAACACGGCGATGGCGATTACTGCTGGTGCTCCACAGTGGATAGAGAAAACCAGAATGGAGTATACACCAAAGGATAAAAAGAAAGCCAACCTGGATACTATCGAAGGACATACTATACAAGACTTTGGACAAAAACATGTTCAACAAGATAAAGACCTGCGCTACTGCCAAAGAGATATGGTAGAAGTTGACACAACTCTATGAAGGCAACGATGAAACAAAAGAGAACGAGATGATTGTTGCCCAGCAGAAGTATGAATCTATCAAGATGAGAGAATTCGAGACGATGACAGAATTTGATGAAAGATTCAGCTCTATCGTGATTGAGTTGACAAGTCTTGGCAAGGAGTATACAAACAGAGAACTGGCTCTTAAGGTGATGAGAGCTTTGCCAAGGGAGTGGGACGTAAAGACGATGGCAATGAGAGAATCGAAAAATCTGAACAAGCTGGAACTCCATGATCTGTTTGCCAATCTTAAAGCCTATGAGGTCGAGCTGGAGACCAGATTAGAGGCTGAGCCATCAACCTCACAACCCACAAAGGCTCTTGCTGCTACAGTGTCAGAACAGAGCTTACCGAGCAAGACAGCAGAGCAACTCAGCAACGACGTCATGTCCCTCTTCGTTAAGAAGTTTGGGAAATTTATGAGAAGAACTCAAAACCCTTCTTTCAATTATAAAATGCACATAAACGAAAAAATATTTCTACTGATCAAAATTGTTATAACTGTGGCAGACCAGGGCATTTTGCAGCTGATTGCAAGAAGTCAAAGAAAGATGACAAGAGGCCAACTGAAAGAAGAAGAAACAGATTTGAGAAGAGGCCCAACAAGAAGAATGATCGAAAGGTGCTTGTTGCTGAGGAGAGTAACATCAAATGGGCGGACTCAGACTCGGAGGCAACATCAAGCAGCTCATCCACGAGAGTGAGCAAGAATAAGTACACTGCTTGATGGCCAACCAGATCACTGATGATGAGGTATTTGATTTCTCTAATAGTAAATTTACACGAGAGGACCTCATCAATGCACTTAATGAAACGGTCCATGTACATTCGAGATGATTAAAGCTTAAAAACAATGGTTTGAAAAATAGTTCAGCTGAACCAAGCACTGCTCAGCTTGGGGAATATGACAGTTTACAAACTGATTTGAGTAAGCTGAAAATTGAGAATGAATCTTTGAGAACAAAGTCCTGTGAGCTCTCATCTGAAAATGAAAGATTAAATCATGTGATGAGTTCCTGGACTAAGTCTTTCGTTTCCTTGAGTAAGCTGCATGAGACCCAGAAGCCATTGAATGACAAATATGGCATAGGTTTCAGCTTTGGTGAAAGCAGCTCTGAGGAAACATGTACTCAATCAGATCTGGCTGGTGATAAATTCAAGAAAATGAATTTTTTCAAAGCCAGTATGATACATGACGTTTGTGAGTCGGTCAAGTACGATGATCAGTTCACTGGACAGTTGAACCATAAGGGCAAAAATGGTATTGGTTACATTAAGCCTGAGAACTGTAAGCCCAGCTGGCTAACGAACAGACTTGAGAAGGATAAGGCTCAAGCTGTACCCAAGTCGTGTACTCAATCAGATCTGGCTGGTGATAAATTCAAGAAAATGAATTTTTTCAAAGCCAGTATGATACATGACGTTTGTGAGTCGGTCAAGTACGATGATCAGTTCACTGGACAGTTGAACCATAAGGGCAAAAATGGTATTGGTTACATTAAGCCTGAGAACTGTAAGCCCAGCTGGCTAACGAACAGACTTGAGAAGGATAAGGCTCAAGCTGTACCCAAGTCGTCTGTTCTGAATCAACAAAGGCGTGGTTCTAAGAAGGCTAAATGGGTAAAGGCTCAGCCCAGGCGTGATCTTAATGGTCAAAGTACAAAGACAAAGCTCAACAGATGACACAAGAATTTAGCACGAACCCTTGTGGACATTCATACTGGAAAAACTGTTAAGGTAATTCAAGTATGGGTCCCGAAAGGGGTAATCCGATCTGGACCCAAGTGAAATTGGGTACCAAAAGTTTGTTCCTATGATTGCAGGACAACAGGTATACAACTTCGGAAGAATCAAACAAATAGTATCTGGACAGTGGCTGTGCGAGACACATGACTGGCAACTTAAAGCTGTTATCAGATATGACGCCACACAAAGGAGCCAAAATTGTTTTGGTGATAACTCGCACGGTAACACTGTGGGTAAGGGTAAGCTTACCATGGTAACATTTCAATCTCTGATGTACTTCTAGTTGAAAATCTGTGTTATAATCTTATTAGTATAAGTCAGCCAGTTAACTTTCAAAAGAACACATGCACAGTTCAGAATCCAGATGGTCTGACAGTGTTAGTAGGAAACAGATCATGGAATACCTACATTGTCAATTGGTCAGAGCATTTGGGATCTGAACAGATTTTCCTAGCAGCTGACTCTTCCAAGAGCTGGTTGTGGCACCAGAAAATGAACCATCTGAATTTCAAAACATTTGCCAATCTGAGTAAGCTTGATTGGTTTCTGGTTTGCCCAAAATAAATTTTTCAAAAGCCAATATTTGTTCAGCATTTCAACTGGGAAAACATATTCGTTCTACTTTTAAAAAGAAAAGCGGTATTCATTCTGCCCGAAGCTTAGAGCTTTTACATATGGATCTTTTTGGTCCAATACCCTTAACCAGCTTAGGGAAAACAAAATACACCCTTGTTTTTGTTGATGATTTTCCTAAAGTAAGCTTGATTGGTTTCTGGTTTGCCCAAAATAAATTTTTCAAAAGCCAATATTTGTTCAGCATTTCAACTGGGAAAACATATTCGTTCTACTTTTAAAAAGAAAAGCGGTATTCATTCTGCCCGAAGCTTAGAGCTTTTACATATGGATCTTTTTGGTCCAATACCCTTAACCAGCTTAGGGAAAACAAAATACACCCTTGTTTTTGTTGATGATTTTCCTAAATTTACATGGGTGGTGTTTAAAATCAAAAGATCAGACCGCTGACCAGTTGATAAAGCTTTTAAAATGTTTACAAAATGACAAATCTTGCACTGTCAACCGGATAAAAAGTGATCGAGGTACTGAGTTTTTAAATCAAAACTTATCCTGTTATCTGGAATACATTGAAATAAAGCATGAGATTTCAGCAGCTAGAACTCCTCAGCAGAACGGGTTAGCTGAGAGGAGAAACCGTACTTTAAAATAAGCTGCTCGAACTATGATTGCTGATTTCGGCATTTTTCTACACTCAAAACAGATCTATGATTAACAAGATTCATGGTGTAACCCCATATGAGATCTGGAGTGGCAAGAAACCTGACATATCTTATTTCAGGGTGTTTGGATGCAGATGTTTCATTCATAATAATGGCAAAAAGCATCTAACATCCTTTGATGTCAAATCTGATGCAGGTGTTTTTCTTGGATACTCAGCAATGAGCCAATCGTATAGAGTGTTTAACAACCGGATCTTGACGATTGAAGAATCAGCTCACGTCGTATTTGATGCAACCAGCTTTCGATCCAATTCAGCTGCGAGCTTAAATGACTTGTGTTCACGTCTGGAATCAACCAGCTTTGATGAATCAAGTGATGACATGGCACAGATTAGATATTCAGCTGATACACAACCAGCACTGGACACTCCACACAATGACATATCAGATCTGACAGGTAACATAGAGTATGTTGGATCTGTAAAAACAGATCACATCTGAATTTTGATGAACATAAAACCTGTTCGTAAGTTTCTAACATTTCTATTAAGTGTGCAGGTCAAAGCAGAATCAGCTCTGTCATGAGCTGGTTCGAATTAGATGCAAGCTGGTTCGGTTTCGGCGCAAGTTGGTTTAGAGATGCAAGCTAGTTCAGATTAGAAGCGAGCTGGTAAAGGAATGGCGTTAGTGAAGGAAATTTTAACCAGGTTCTTTGAGAAGAAATGGATGCAATCAGGAAGGCTTGTATTTCTATAAAAGAAGAAGTGGTAGCATTCTTCCAATAATCCAAGTATGCAAGGTGTACTCGATCAATCTCCATATGTCTAACATGGCTATGATCAGACGTGAGCTGAAAAAGAGCACTGTAGCAGAGCAGCCGCGAGCTGATAGCAATGAACTGAGTGCAGATTGAGAAGATATCCAAGCTGAAACAACAAGGGGACGCCCAAGCTGGACAAGCAAATGACATCCAAGCTGGAACAGTAAGGATACGCCCAAGCTGGTCCATCAGAGGATGCAAGCTGATCAAGCTAAGGACAGCCAAGTTGGTCCAGCTTAGAGTGAAGATCAACACGAAAGAAATCAGCTCAACTCAGGCCTAATATCGGTGTAGTTCTCAGATCAGTTGAAGCACAGATTCAGATCAGCTTAGAGTAGATGTGTACAAGAGCATACCAGTTAAGAAACCAGCTCAGAGAACAGATAAGCAGAGGCCATCAGATCAGAGCAAATCAGTTTTAACACAAGTGTATCGAAGACTATATTGTATTAGTTCAAACTGATTTTCTTTGTTCTTGTCAACGTAAGGTGCTGGGGTCACGTGTTCGAAGCCATTAAAGCCTGCAATTGCATTAAATGATAAAAGACATAAGGTACAACTATGTTAGAACTTTACAGAAGTCTTTTTCAACGGCTACAACTTTGTGTACACCGGATAGAATTGCACAGAGGCTATATATGCTGCAGATACAATGAACAAGTGTGATGCATGTATGAGAAATACACGACAAAAAATAGGAATAAAAGAAATGTGCAACAGTCGAGAGCTTGTACACTCAGGTGGCAGCTAGTTTAGAAGTTGAGCCAAGTGCCTAGGTGAAACGAACCATACTCTAGAATTTTTTTTTAAATCATGCGCGGAATAAATAACTAATAGGTATGGCTTGTTCCCTTTTAAAATCACTTCTCAATAATACTTGAAACAGAAATAAATAAATAAATTATAACATAAAATCGTCATACTGTTTAAAAACCATACTGAGTAAAAGTACTGAACATTAACATGCTAAAATAAATATCTGAAAAGCATATCATATCAAAGATAAAACATCAATGCGGCCACGGGGTACAGCTGCAGCGGGCGCTCAGAGGTCCTCACCGCCAGTCGCGATAAAATCCACAGGGTCATCACCTGTACCATTTAAACCTAGTGGCATAGAGGCTTAGCGTGCTCTATCTTTTAAAATAGCAACGTACATAATAATAAAATCACATGCAAGCACATACGTATAATAAAGTAACATTAAAACATGCATGGATGGATGGTCGTAAAACATGGTTCATAACATCAGTCGTAACGTATCATAATCATATAACATATATCATAAGATATGACGTAACGTAACATAAAAATGTATGAGTCGTATCAGTGAAATGCGAGCGGGCGTATGACTGATCAGTCGAAAGAAGCAACGTACGTGGCGGTGCAGTTCACCTGACCTTACCACGGGATCCCAAGCACCTCCTATGCCACTTCACCATGTCGTGATCACATGAATCCATAGGCTCGTAATACATAAACAGGGGATCCCTGGGCCCGGCTAGCTCCCATCATAAACTTGTCACAAGTCACTTAAATTCCTCGGGTTTTCTTTTAAAAGAACATGCCTTTATCGTTTCATAAAACATTTATGATGCGTGCATTTCATAAAATCATGCAATTTAAAAATTAGCCCGTCAATATATATTTAATTCTTTACTTTAAAAACATTATCGTACATAACATACTACATATATATTTAAATATACATTTACGGGCTTCTACTTTTTCTACTCCGGTCAAGGTCTGGTTCAGGAGCCTGGCCTACTACTAAGCCCAAAAATAACCTAGACTTAACTTAAATTGAACTTGGCCTATACATGACTTGGCCAATAACATAAAATTTACCTTTAAAATTCCCAATATACTCCAATTTTGACTTTAAAACTCCAAAGACCAATTTTGACTAATTAAAGCTCAAATGATCAATTTTTACTAACTTAAAATATCATGACCAATTTTGACTTAATTACAATTCCAAAGACCCCAATTTTGACTTTAAAACTTTAAAATAAAGTATTAGGTCCAATTAAATTAAAAGTTTGACTCAATTTAAAACATTTGACCAATTTCTTTAAAATTTGGACCTTTGACTTAAATTTAAAATAACCGGTCCAGAATTAAAATAACTCGGACCAAACTTAAAACGTTTTGACTCGACACTCGACTAACCGATTCGATCCAACCGAACCAATCGGTCCAATTGAACCGCCCGGCCCATGCAACACAACCCTAAACACACTACACACGCCGCCTACAAGGCACCCGCGACCACGCTCCTCCTAGCCGTTCGCCCTCCTTGCTCCGGCCACCATGGTCGGAGCCCCACCAGCTGGACCACCCCCAGGTCCAGCCGGTTTCACCTGACCCAACCATGGCTCACGACATGAGCCACAACTCTCGGCCTGATCGCGTGAAGGGGGCTTCCCGCCGCACGCTACATGCAGCCGTGCATGAACTTGGTTCGACAAGGTGGTCGAGCCACCCTCCCTACATCAAAGGACCATCACTTGACCTTCCTAGGACCACCATGAACCGAGCCATAGCCTCTAGAACCCACCTCGACCGAAGCCTTACAAGTTCGAAACAAAAACGTGAGGAAAACAATGGCACATGCATGGATCTACAACATTGGTGCATAGATCTAAATAATCACATAAAATTCATGCATTGAACATTAAAAACAGTTTACTATGGCTTAAATGATGAGAAAAGGAATCGATATTACATGTCTGGCTTGGAGAAAGGAAAGATCTGCGAGTTACCGACGTAGAGGACACGAGATCGGGACAAGACCGTCTTTGAATCACCAAAGATTTGCAAAATTCGAAGCTTGAGGGAGGGAGTGGGACGTGCAAGTGATGAAGGAGGGAGTGGAGTCTATGGCTAGGGTTGAGATTGATTAGAGTTGGAATGAAAGAAATGAAGGTGCCAAAAATGACCCCTCATGTTTAATTAAGAAAATAAAAGGGGATTTTACAAGCTTACCCCTCCACTAATTGATATGTTAATTAAAAACTCTAACTCAAGATTTAAAATATCTAATTTTCGTAATAAAAGGCCTCTCAAATTTAAAATGCAATAAAGTTCATTAAAACAGTCCGTATAGGAGAAAAACGGGTTCCCCTCAAAATTAATAATAAAAGCCCCAATTTTCGGAAATTTACTACTTAAAAGTAATAAATTCATTCTTGAAAATCTAAGGACTTAAAAATCTCAAATTATTTTCATCTCAATCGTCCCTAGTCTTGTCCACGCGTCCGTAACTCAAAAAGACTGAAACATGACATGCATACCATGCACCATAAAAATCATAAATAAATCACATAAAATGGTATGTAATTATCTAAAATTATTTTCCCCCTAGTCATGCACTCATCTCTACGTATTCAGGAATTTCTAGGCATTATACCAGGTTTGAGCTGGTGCACTGCCGAGAGCTTTAACATATCATCTATAGTCGACTACACAAATAGGGAAGAATATGAAGATATCAGCTTGAAAGAAGCACTTCCCAGAAATAGCCAAGAGAGTGAGCTTACATTGTAAAATTCTGACACACAGATTCACTCACATGTGAGAGCCGAGAGCTTAATTGTTTGAATGAATAAAAAACAAATAATCATTTGTAGTCTTTCTCACTAAGACGTTAAAGAAGTGTTAGTCTGTCACACAGCCTACGAGCTGGTTTGCAGTGGGCTAGAAGTTCTCGCAGCTTGCGGGATCTTGGATCGGGTCTGTACAGATTGCTGTAAGATCAAATATTCTAGTTGATCCTTCCAATAATGGAAGAAGGGGAGATGCAGGAGATTGAGCTCCGAAATTCCATAAACAAATTCGCAGCGTATTTTCTTTACATTTTCTACATTCACACATACATGTTTTAAAACCAATATTTAAGCTTTCAATTTTCAGAGAGTATTTCGGGTTCCTTTCTGAATGAGTTTCAATCATACCTGATCCACTTCTCGGTGCTAAAATGTGAGGACTAGAAATTAGTTAATGTTGATTTAATTATTTAATCAGATCTAAGCGAGGATTAGCTAATGGAAACGTTAACCATCGGGTCTTCAGATTTGAAGGAATTAGTTTTTCTGTTAGTGACTTTCGGAATTTTAAATTTGGTATAGGACAGATCATATTTGAGTAAGATCTGAGCGTCCAGATATGTTCCTCGTGCGTATGATTGAATTGTCGTGAGCGGGAAGCGAAACGATGCCATTTTGGATTACCCGGGTGTGTGCGGCTTGAGTATAATTGATGCGATGTCATTTGGCATGTATCAGATTTGGCGTTAGTTGAGTATGACTGATACGATGTCGTTTTGGGTGATAGTCAGATTTGGTGTTGCGAGAGGAAACAGATTTGGTTAGCGAAGAGAAGTCAAGTGTTAGTCAATGGTACTATGTGAACCGGTCCGGTTCGTGAGTTGGTGTAGACCGGTGCGATTAAATGATTTCAGATTTGGTTAAATCTGGATGAGCGTTAGCGGGTCTTAATGCGTGAGATCTGTTTCAGATTTGGAGGCCGCGCGACGTCGTTTAGCGTTAGTGAACAGGAACTCCTATGCGACGCCGTTTTGATAAGTAGCACGTGTTTAGCATAGCGAAGGCAGATCTGAGATAGCGGAGCCAGATCTAAGTTAGCGCTAAGTCTGAATAGTGTTAAGATCTAAATTTGTTGGTGATTGACTTTCACTGTAGCTTTGACTTGGGGATTTAAATATAAGTGTCGATCAACACTTAGTCATTTTCAAACCTGATATTTACTTATCTTCTTCCCCAAGAACCCTCGATTAGTACTGTTCATTTGAACCCTTTCTCCGTCGATTGCCGTAGATTTACGCCGCCGTTTGGAGCAAGATTGGTGGCGCTGAGATCGTCTCCTCTAGATCTTTTGAAAGATATCAGTTTGGAGCTTAGGATCGGCTTGTTGAGGGAGCGCAAAGTTGTTGCAGGTTCTAGCATCTTCGTGAATTGCTGGTCGATATCTCCCGATCTGTTTGAGTTTATGGGTAAGCTGTCTTTAGTGTTTTACGCTCCGATTTGAGCTGGTTGGTCTTGAATAGAGTAGTTGAGGTTGGTCTGAGTTCTCGACCGTAGGCTATAAGTAGAATGAGCTTAGTTATGAGTTGATTTTCTAGCTGTTTTGATAGATTTGAGCTTCTGTTTGCCGTGAGATAGTAGGCAGCAGATTTGAGCAGGCTGTAGTGCTCTGTATTCGAGAGATCTGTCGAGGTAGATTCTATACTGAGGATTGAGGTACGTATTTGAGCTTCTTTAAACAGCTGCAGCATAAGCATGGTATATTTTCTGTTGTGAGCTGAATGCAATGATTGAGAGATTACGTTGATATTGAGTAAATCTATTATTGATTGGCATTCATGCATACATCTTGAGCCTGAATATTCGATTGATGACCTGGTCGAGCTAGCATTTTGATCGGCAGGCTGAGTTGTTGCGCCTGAAAGGTCCAATGCTATCATTGGGATGGTGGCCGGCTGAGTTGTCGCGCCTGAAGACCACTGAGCTGTGATGGTTGACGGACCTGAAGATCATGGACCGATGATTTCCACCGACTGATTGGCTGTGCGTGGTGTCTGAGGCTCAATTGAGATTTGCTAGCTGAGTTGTTGGCCTAGATGACCGATATTCTTTGATAACCTCATGCATCTCATAACATTGAAATATTGCATGTTTATGAACTGTTGTTTTATGAGTGCTCTTCGTACTGAGGTTTGACCTCGTTTCTTTTCCCTGTTTTGGGTTGCTTTGGTCTGGGTTGACCTTAGAAGGTTCTTCAGGTAACAAGGCTGGACAGAGTGGAGCTTCAGCTGGTCGATCCCCATTTTGATTTGAGTCACAGTTATATTTATGTAATGATATATTGAGCCAGGGGATGTCCTGTGCCATTATTTGTATTGGGGATCGGTTGTTGATTTATTGCCTGTTGATGGTATGTGTTGTTGTTTGGATTTTGAGTTTAAATCCATATTTTGATTATGAACTTATTTTGAATAATATTTTGGATCAGGCCCAAATTCGAAAAATTTTTAGCCCTATTTTTAATGCTTCCGCATAAATATGATTAATTGAGTAATTAATATGTGATTAGTGCACCGGGCCTGACACCTTTCAAGAAACAGAGCTATTGCAGCTCGTTTTTCACATACCAGATCGCACGTGATATGGACCAGCACGCACTTAGGCGCGATCTTCCTTTTGGTTATTGCGTGCTGTTTTGAAAACATTTTTAAATGCATGTAATCTGTGTTTGTTATTTTAGAACTGGTATCCGAACTGTGTGAGAGCTCATGGCACCTGTTCACCCATTTTCATCAGAGTATTTCGAGTTCCTTTCCGCATGATTTTTAATAATACCTGATCTACTTCTCGGTGCTAAAAGCTTTCAAGAACCAGAGCTATTACAGCTCATGTTATCACATATCAGATCGCACACGATCTGGACCAGCACGCAGCGCTGCTCTGTGCTGATCCAACTTAGGCGCGATATGCTGTTTGGATTTTGTGTGCTGTTTTTCAAAACACTTTTAAATACACGTAATCTGTATTTTCGATCTATTAATTGATGTCTGAGCTGTGTGAGAGCTCACGGTACCAGTCCTACGATTCTTTCAGGTGGTATCAGAGCAGGTTGTTCTTGAAAGAGCATTTTAAATTGAAAATTTTTAAAGGTTTTAAAAACGTTTTCAAACTCTGATAGTATTATCAAAACTGTTTTTATCTGGCGGAAGCTAATATGTGCTACAAAATGGTTTTAAATTTTTTAAAACTCATTTTATAAAGATAGGAGGAGTAATGATTATTGAATAGTAGAGTAGTTTTCCGAAAGAAAAGTGCAGAAATATCTCTTTCGTCGAGCTGACACAGATTGCGCGAGATCTGTGTGGATGCCAAGACCTTTAAAGATGGTTCTACTGAATTAATACCGCATGCGACAAAGCTAGAGAAAACGGAAGAGATTGTGTAAATTCGATTATCATTTATCTTCTAATCTGGATAGATGAGAACTTTTTCAGTAGCATATGATCTGTTTTTTAAATTCATATCATGCATTCTTTTTCTGCAAACTGTTGTCCCTTGCAAAATGTTTCGTTTTTGAAAACTGAAAACCCCGTGTTGTGTTAAGGGGGTTTTGTTTAAATATTAAGGGGGAGACAAGATTATGAACCCTTTTTTATTCCCACAAAAAGGGGGAGAAATATTTCAAACTGTTATTCGTGCTTCTGTTTATCCAGGTTTTGTGTTAATCAAAATGGGGGAGATTGTTGGATCTGTGTAACAGATCAAATCTGGATTTTGATGAACACAAAATATGTTCTTATGCTCTAATATTTTAATCAAGTGCGCAGGTCTAAACTGGATCAGATCATAAGCGAGCTGGTTCGGATCAGCAGCGAGCTGGTTTGGATCAGCAGCGAGCTGAAGAGCTGTACTATAGCAGATCGGTAGAGAGATGTAACAGATCAGAAGTGAGCTGGATGCGAATAACTGAGTGCAATTGAGAATATGTCCTAACTGGAACAGTAGGGGACGTCCAAACTGGTCCAGCTGACTGTTAGAGTAGATGCCCAACAAGCCAACTTGTGGCGTGTGGGTTTTATTGACTCTTGTGTATAACGATCTTTATTTATGAAATACGCATTTCTTTATGGCATTATTTATTTTCATTATGTAATAATGTTAACAATTGTGTTGGATAAAGACCTAGAATGCACCATAGTGTATGTTAGATGTGATAGTGGATATGATGGCTATCATGAAACACATCTAATAGTCACTGTGTATTCTGAACTCGTTCCTAGTCGATTGGGCCGTCAAAATGAGGATAAGGCTGTCCGAGCTTGAGACTAGCATCTGCGATGTGAAGTACCATGTTTCATTGGTAGGGAACATTGTGATGTTCTGAGCATGCAGATGGATAGTGACCTGGTGATCTATCGAACTACCCTCGTTCGGACTTTCCAAGTGGTTACCATTTGTCGAGTGGATAAGTCCGAGGTCTTGGTTGTACTGATTAGTCCTCACTACTCGAAACGTCATTGAGACTCTACATGATAGGCGCCTCACTTTGACCCGTTTACCGACTCACTTGGGGTCATTAGGTGGCGGGATTGGGTGAGGTCCCGATGCATGTACGAGTCGATGCTTCCTTGTCGAGGATTCACCGCTCGCTTTCATGCGTGGATATCCTATGCTATCTGAGGAGATAATGGTGTATAAATCTCTGGCCAGAGTACTGGATGTGTTTTAGGTAAATGGGTTTATGTAGTAACACTCGCGATGTCATTATTTAATCTCCAAGATGTATGCATAGCTATCGGATCTCTAGCGACTCTCGGTTTACCAATGGTCGTTGATCTGATCGGGATATATGTGTTGAAAGGACCGTACTGTACGCTAACCATGACCAACTGGTTCTTGCAGCCACTATCAAAGATACCTAGGGGATCATGGGGCGACGTTGCTAGGCGCTTTACCATGATCCGATGGGTCAGTCCGAAATTGTGATTTCGGACTCACAATGGTTGTGGACCCACGGCTAGCTGTATCCCTGAACCATTGAGGGTCACACAAGTACTGAATTCACGATTCCCGCACGGAAACTGAGCTCAATGTTTTGAGCATAGGAGGAGGAATTTAGGGAGTGCGACTTCCTAAAAGTCAACAGGGGTCAAATTACGATTTCCCAAAGTTGAGGGGCTAAACTGTAATTTTGGACTAGGTGGTCTGAAAAATTATTTTCGCATCATAATATTCAGTTTTGGAAACTGAGTCTATCGGTCCGATCTGATCGTCGATCGGGATTATTATGAAGCCGCAGTGATAGGATTGAATCGAATGTTCATATGGACTTGGGCCTGACCCAAGTCCATCGGGCCGGTCCAAGCCCATCACTTATTTGTTACTAGACTTGGTCTAGGGCTAACAACATAACATCACTCAAACCCTAGCTTGAGCGCCGCCCTCCTCCCTCCTCCACCTCTCAGCCGCGCCTCCGCCCTTTCGCCGCCGTCGCGCCGCCGTGCCGCCGTTGATCGTGTGATCGGACTTGTTCCGATCAGCGTTTCTAGGAGTTTTCGTCCGTGCCAAATTAGTCAGGCCTTCTAGTGCAGGCTGACGAAGGAGTCGAGTTTCCGGTCGTGGACCGAGTTTTCGTCCGTGCCAAATTAGTCAGGCCTTCTAGTGCAGGCTGACGAAGGAGTCGAGTTTCCGGTCGTGGACCTGATTAAGGAGGATCTACCGCCGCCTACCGTGAAGAACCAGAATTCCCTGTGAATCTGGTTGGAGCCAGGCGCCTAGACGCCAACAAGGTGACACTCTATAAAACATCCTATGTATGATTTATAGATTATATTTGATGTATTGAACGTTTTTTGGGGCAATTTTTAAACTTCCGCTGTGCCCCCGGGAAACGGGATCCGGATCCGCCATTGTCGCCAACAGTGGTATCAGAGCCAAGGCTCGGATCCTTCAATACATTATTGTGCCTGAATTGCATAGATCTCAGAATTTCAGAATCGAAACAACAAAAAAATTATAGGATCCGGCATGCGGCGGAGCCACCACGCGCGACAGCGCGCAGCGTTGCACGCTGGCCGACCACCGTGCGCGATTGTCGCGCACGGTGGTGCGCGGTGTGTGCCCCGGATGGCGCGGCCATGCTTGCTGCCGAGAGGCAGCGACGTGCGGCCTTGAGCCGCACGTTAAGCAGGCGGCGGCCGCCGCCGTGCGGTCGCCGTCACTGTTTTTCCACGGCGGGCTTGCGACCTGTTTTGTCTTTTAGGTTTTGTTTTGGGCCTGTCCCGGGCAGCCCATGAAGTTTTCGGGCCAATATTTGATATTGGGCCAATTTTGGTTGGACCAAAAATTGATTTTGAAATTTTTGAGATTTTGGGCCTAAAATTGTTTTAAGCCCAATTTGATGCAATTAAATTGACAAATGTGATTTTATTTATGAAATATGATTTTATAATTAAAATATGATTTTGTTGATAAAATATGATTTTGTTGACAAAATATGATTTTATTATAAAATATGATTTTATAATTAAAATATGATTTTGTTGGAAATTATCAAATTTGATTTGATTATTTAATTATTTCAATTAATTGGATTGATTGCATGTTTGGGATGATCGAGAGCCGTGCCCAATGTATTAGGTGTATGCTCTAGGTTTTGCGATTTTGGTTGTAAATATTGTTGATATATCATTTATAAAGCGGGCCTGGTTTATGGCTCGTTCCCACCCCTTAAAATGTATCCCAATGTGTCATGGATATTTAATTGTAAATATTAGATTTAATGTGAGGACATTTGAAGATGGTGGCGATAACGATCAAAGATATTGAAGACCGAAGATCTGTAAAACCGGAAGCTAATATAATAGGATTGCATTGCATATTGCATTTCACCTAGGACTGGACCTAGGTCCGTGATTGGCAACCACGGACCGCATAGCTCTCGCGATCGATCATCCTAAAGTTTATATATATTCGATATATGTTAATTGAATCCGCATGTTAATTATGATTTAATTTTATGAGACCAAATTTTCAAAATTAAAATCCCTCGTTTTAAATTTGATTTAAAACTGATATCAAGATTAAAGGTTTATTCGATAAACTAAGGAAATTTAAATTTTTTTAAATTCTCCTACCTTCCATCAACAATGAGTGTACGTCGATGCTACCCGTATACATGGCCGGCTCATATTATTGAGGGGGTTATGTATGCCGGAAAGCTGTACACGTCATTGACAGTTGCTGTGAGTTGGTTGGAACTCCCTTTAACGTTGGCTCATATTATTGAGGACGTTAAGGGGACCGTCTTTCACGACTCGACATTGATGGGTCATCTTGACACGTGATAGTAATCGGCGTCATATTATTGGGCCCTTACTGGACGTGAGGTAAATACATGGAGGTTGCACTGGTTGCAATTGGGCTCTACATTTTGAGGATCATGGTTGGCTGATATTATTCGGGACCATGATCGCTTGATTGGACTATGTGTACCCACTAAGGAAACTTGCTTTCCCGATTTCATTAGAGGGTGGTGAAATCATTAAAATAGTGGGAGAGTAATTCATAAAACTAAATTACCTTGTTTTATGTCTTAGCGTTTTTCATATATAGTTAGTAATGCATGTCTGTTTTTCTTTTCAGTATAAACTGCTTATAAAATGTCTTCGATCAAAAACCAACTCGCTGCTATACTGGATAGCAACAAGTTCACTGGTCTGAACTACCAAGACTGGCATCAAAACCTCAATATTATATTGGCTTCGGAGAAACTTCTCTACACGTTGGTGAAGAGCCCTCCGAAGGAAGCCCCTGTCGACGTCAGCCCTGAGGAGCTGACTACGCTTAACAAATGGTGGGATGACGAGCTTAAGACTCGATGCTATATGATGGCATCAATGTCCAACGAAATGCAACGGCGTTTCGAGAAGACGGTGTATGCTGCTGACATACATCTTCATCTCAAAGAGCTGTATGGGGAGAACTCTCGACATGAGAGGTTCACCACTGTCAAGGAGCTTATGACGAGCCGCATGCGCGATGGGACTTCGGTCCGCGAGCATGGGGTTAGTATGGTTGGGCTCATTGAAAAGTTGGTGGCCTTGATATCACACTTCCACACGAGCTGTCTGTGGATTTGCTTCTCCTCTCACTCCCCGCTGCATTCGACCCCTTTGTGGTCAACTTTAACATGATCAAGCTGGAAGCCACTCTTGAAGAGGTGGTGAACATGCTTGTAGTGTTCGAGGGGACCATAAAGAAGGACAAGCCCGTCCTCCTTATGGGCACTTCTTCCTCTATGAATAAGGGGCCCAAACGTAAGGGTAAGAAGCGTTCTCCTGCAAAGGAGGAAAAGCCCACCAAGAAGCCCAAGGCAAAGGCTTCCAAGCCAAACAAGACTGAGGATGTTTGCCACCACTGCCACAAGCCTGGGCATTGGAGGAGGAACTGCAAGGAGTACCTTGAGCAGTTGCGAACTGTGAAAGTTATGTTCTATATCGAAATAAATATGTCTCTTAATTCGACTTCTTGGGTACTTGATACCGGATGTGGATCTCATATCTGCAATGATTTGCAGGTGATGACAAGAAGCCGACGTCTTAGAGAGGGTGAGACCCACTTGAGGTTGTGCAATGGAGCAAGAGTTGATGCAGTAGCTATAGGAGATGTTTATTTATTTCTGTCTTCAGATTTTAAGTTGTTATTGAGAAACATTTTATTTGTTCCCGAATTCATAAAGAACATTATTTCTGTTTCTATGCTTGATAGTGATGGATATTCTTGTGTTTTTTCTAATTCGATTTGCAATATATACAAGAATGAATGTTTTTTCTGTTTCTATGCTTGATAGTGATGGATATTCTTGTGTTTTTTCTAATTCGATTTGCAATATATACAAGAATGAATGTTTTATTGGTATTGGGGAACGCGAAAACGATTTATACACAATAAAATTAAAAGAAGTTCCAATTCGCGATGTGGAAACACATACAACAACAATTAAAAGAAAAAACGATAGCTTAAACCCAACACAACTTTGGCACGCTAGACTAGGTCATATTTCCCTAAGTAGGATGAACAAGTTAGTTAGGAGTGACATGTTTGATTTGTCAGACATTAACTCCCTACCGACTTGTGAATTTGTCTCAAGGGAAAGATGACTAAAACCCTTCAAGGGCAAGCCTGAGCGTGCTCAAGGCCTATTGGATTTGATCCATACTGATGTGTGTGGCCCACTTAGCATTGGTACTAAGTACGGTCACACATACTTCATCACCTTTACCGACGATCACTCTAGGTATGGGTACTTGTACTTAATGAAGCACAAGTCTGAATCCTTTGAAAGGTTCAAAGAATTCAAGGCTGAAGTAGAAAATCAGTTAGGAAAAAGTATTAAAGCGCTTCGATCCGATCGAGGTGGTGAATACTTAAGTGCTGAATTTCAATACTATCTTAAAGAGAATGGGATTCTCTCGCAATGGACCCCTCCGGCCACATCACAGCTCAATGGTGTAGCGGAGCGTCGTAATCGAACCTTGATGGACATGGTTCGATCTATGATGAGCTTCACTGAACTCCCTACCTCATTTTGGGGCTATGCGCTCGAAACGGCGGTAATGTTGTTGAACAATGTCAACACCAAGGCAGTGGATAAGACTCCATATGAGATATGGATGGGCAAGCCGCCCAAATACTCATACATGAGGATTTGGGGATGTCCTGCTTACGTGAAGCAGACAGTGAGAGATAAGCTGGATAATAGATCCATCTTATGTTACTTCATTGGGTATCCAAAGAATTCCATTGGATACTACTTCTACTATCCCAACGAAACAAAAGTGTTTGTTTCTAGAAATGCCACCTTTATGGAAAGGGAGTTTCTACTTGATAGAAAAGGCAAGATAGTAGAACTCGAAGAGGTTCGAGTACCATCTGAAGTACCAAGTGAAGCTCCCGCACCTCAAGAGCCAGTACCAGAAATGGTCGCACCTAGGAGATCTGAAAGGGTTCCTAGGGCTCCTGAAAGATATGGTTCACTCCTTGAAGATGATCAAAGTGATCAAACTGTTGGATGTGATCCAAGAACTTTTAAGGAGGCAATTTCTGATGCTGATTCTAATTTATGGCTTGAAGAAATGCAGTCTGAGATTGACTCAATGCATGCTAACCAAGTTTGGACTCTTGTTAACCCTCCCGAAGGAATTGTTTCTATTGGGTGCAAATGGATATACAAGAGAAAACTTGGGCCTGATGGTAAGGTACTGACCTACAAGGCGCGACTGGTCGTAAAAAGTTACACTCAAAGGCAAGGTGTTGACTATGATGAAACCTTTTCACCAGTCGCAATGTTCAAGTCAATTAGAATCCTACTTGCCATAGTTGCATGGTACGACTATGAGATATGGCAAATGGATGTGAAAACTGCGTTCCTCAATGGAAACATTAAGGAAGAGATCTATATGACGCAGCCTGAAGGTTTCACATCTGTAGGAAGTGAGCATAAGGTATGCAAACTTCAGAGATCGATCTACGGTCTCAAACTAGCATCGAGGAGTTGGAACCTGAGATTCGATGAAACAATTAAGGAATTTGGTTTCATCAAGAATCCCGAGGAGCCATGTGTGTACAAGAAGGTAGTTAAAAGCGCTGTGACATTCCTTATACTTTATGTTGATGACATTCTACTCATTGGGAATGATGTAGGAATGCTGCAATCAACTAAAGTATGGTTGTCTAGTAGATTCTCGATGAAGTACATGGGTGAAGCATCCTATATTCTTGGAATACAGATCAATGTGCCATATGCCTCGACAATAGGTAGCATTATGTATGGCATGATCTCAACTAGACCGGATGTCGCATATGCTCTGAGTGTCACGAGCCACTACCAGGCCAACCCCGGCCAAATGCATTGGAAGGCTGTGAAAGATATTCTTAAGTACTTGCGAAGGACTAAGAATATGTTCATGGTCTATGGGGGTGGTGAACTGAAATTGGAAGGCTACACTGATTCTAGCTTCCAATGTGACGTGGATGATTCGAAGTCAACCTCTGGATTTGTATTCATGCTCAATGGTGGTGCTGTCTCTTGGAAGAGTTCCAAGCAAGACACCATTGCGGATTCAACCACTGAGGCTGAGTACATCGCAGCATCAGCTGCTGCTAAGGAGGTGGTTTGGATAAGGAATTTCGTCCAAGATTTGGGCTTCATCCCTGATGGAGTTGGTCCAGTCCCGGTGTACTGCAACAACACGGGTGCCGTTGCGCAAGCAAAGGAGCCCAGGTCTCACCAAAGATCCAAACATATACTGAGGAAATACCACATAATCCGGGATATTGTGGCTAGAGGTGACATAGCAGTTGAGAGAGTCGCCTCTACAGACAACATTGCTGATCCACTTACGAAGCCCTTACCAGGACTGTTGTTTGAAAAATATCGCGAAACAATGGGACTGCGTCTGATGAGTAGTTGGCTATAGGGCAAGTGGGAGATTGTTAGAGTAGATGCCCAACTAGCCAACTTGTGGCGTGTGGGTTTTATTGACTCTTGTGTATAACGATCATTATTTATGAAATACACATTTCTTTATGGCATTATTTATTTTCATTATGTAATAATGTTAACAGTTGTGTTGGATAAAGACCTAGAATTCACCATAGTGTATGTTAGATGTGATAGTGGATATGATGGCTATCATGAAACACATCTAATAGTCACTGTGTATTCTGAACTCGTTCCTAGTCGATCGAGCCGTCAAAATGAGGATAAGGCCGCCCGAGCTTGAGACTAGCATCTGCGATGTGAAGTACCATATTTCATTGGTAGGGAACATTGTGATGTTCTGAGCATGCAGATGGATAGTGACCTGGTGATCTATCGAACTACCCTCGTTCGGACTTTCCAAGTGGTTACCATTTGTCGAGTGGATAAGTCCGAGGTCTTGGTTGTACTGATTAGTCCTCACTACTCAAAACGTCATTG
>KV001308.1:86269-113540 GCA_001598015.1 Dorcoceras hygrometricum | reverse complement strand
GGAAACCATCGGAATCTTAGAACGTGAATCAGCACCGTATAAATCTCACTTCTCACCCGAATCAGGGAGAAATCTCACAAAACCATGGAAGCAATCAACTGTAGCCTTATAACTAGACATTACATCCATCCCCAAGATACAATCAAAATCTCTAATCCCCAAACAATCAGATTGGAGACCAAAACATGCTCATCAAATCTAATCAGACAATCAATCACTATCTCTTGGGACCACAGACTTACACCAGTAGGAGTAGACACAGACACGACATCACACAATGGGGATGAACTCAACCCATGCTCAACAAACAACTACAGATATAGAAAGAATGTGATGCACCAGTGTCAAAAAGAACTTTCGCAGGATAATCAAATATAAAGCATGTACCTCCGATCACCATGCCAGGTGTCTCCTCAGCCTGCTCTCTGTTCAAAGTATTTGCATGAGCCTGCTGGGGAATCTGAAACTGAGGTCGGGAAGGTCCTCCAAACCTAGATGGCTCACGAGGCTGAAATCCTGATCGCTAGGACTGAGAGAAAGACTATTGTCGCTGCGAAGAACCACTAGCGGAACCCTGCTGCGACTGTCCAGAAGACCGCCCTCCTATCAAAGGACACGCCCTAGCGAAATGTCCCGGCTGACCACAAAGATGGCAAAGTCCTCTAACTCCACGACACTGCGAAGTCTCATGCCTCCCTCCGCACTGCCCGCAAAATCCACCGCCAGAACCACTGCCTGAACCGCTGCCTGAACCAGAACTCACGGACCCAGAGAAACTTGAATGGCCCTTCTTCTTGAATTGCTTCCCTCGAGGTCGAAACTGCTGGCGACTCGACTGCTGTGACCCCTGAGGAGACTGATACGACTGCGACACCACCGGCGCTGGTTGAGAAGCACGTCCAGTCTTCTGATGCACCGGAGCCTCGGGATCCATCAAACTCTCCTCAATATCAACCGCATTGTTCACAGCTTCCATGAAAGTCTCTAGGGATCCAGACAACACCATCCGGTAAAGGTCAGGTCTCAAGCCCTTCAAGAATTTGTTCCTCTTCGTTCGCTCTTGGTTTGCTACACGTGGCATGTACACCAAAAGGGCAGAAAACTGCCTCGCATACTCGGCCACTCGCATATTACCCTGCTTGAGGTTGTCGAACTCTCACTCTCGGCTGGCGAAGTAGGACTCCGGGGTATATTCCTGACGGAACGCCTCACAAAAACTCTCCCAGCTGATCACTGCTCCACTATCACGAAGCATCCTAGAAGTGCCTCTCCACCAGCGCTGTGCATCATCCCGTTCTTTTCCGGAGCGTACTCCAAGGTATCGAATAGCTCCTCCATCTGTACAAGCTGAAATCGAGCTAAAACTAATTCCATCTCGCCCAACCGTCGGGTCACATCATCTACCTGATGAACATCCTCGTCACTGTCTGGAGCCCTAGACCCCTCGGAACGCCTAGATCTACCCCTCCTCGGCGGCATCTACACAAATCTAGAGGTAAGGCTAATAACAGATAAACATCAAGGCAGAGAATAATCATATAAGCCACAGAGTCAATCAACAATCAAATCAAAACTCTGTGCCTAGACTCGAGTGTGATCAAAAGAAATCGAGCTTATCCCAGTTTAAGCTCTGATACCAAAATGTCAGGCCCCATGCTAATTACACACAATTAACACGTAATAAACGCATAAACACGGAAGCTAAAATCAGGGCTTAAAAATTTTTCGAAATCATTTGGGCCTGAACGTAAAAACATACATTCAAAATATCGATAGTCAAAATATAAGTTAACTCAAACTCATACAAACAGGTAACAACTACACTTCAAATAGAATACATATCCCCAATACACAGCAACACGGGGCATCCCCCGGTTCAGTACATATCATAAATATAACTGGGACTCATGGGAACGGGGGTCGACCAGCTGTACCACTGCTTTGTCCAGCCTGGCTACCTGAAGATCCTGCAAATGTGTGACACAGACCCAAGACACAAAAGCAGGAAAACAAAATACAAGGTCAAGCCTCAGTACGAAGAGCTATCAAAACAGCTAAACATGCAACATGCCATCAATCAATGCTATGAATGCATGAGGGCTATCAAAGAATCGGATAGCTAGACCAGTCCATCAACTGGCAAATCAAATCAAGCCTCCATACCACGCACAGCCAATCAGCCGGTGGAAATCATCGGTCCGTGATCATCGGGGCCCGTCAGCCCATCACAGCTCGGTGGTAGACACTTGAATCCGGTAGTCACCACTCCGCTGATAGCGTTGGACTTCTCGGACATGACTCATCAGTCGGCCAGTCACAACGTGACACCCAATCAGGTCATCAAATCAATCTGTCAAGGCTCAATATGTATGCATGTATGACCATCAATATCAATGCTCAATGCATACAATGCATAATACGTAAAACAGAACATATATCAATCAAGTCAACATGTCAATTTCACGTAAGACATAGCAGCAAGTCTCATAACATCAATCATAGCATGCTCAAGCCTAAAGCTTCTAAGGCTGCTCAATTCGTACCTTCCTGCTCAAATCTACCTCAAAGCAACACAGCAAGATACGGCCTGCACAATTCTGATTTCCCACAAAGCATAGTACTCAACAACCGAAACCTGGAAGTACGCGCATAACAGAAATCAAGGAATGGCTAACACAAATTCACAGCCAACTCTCAACAAATCTCACGGCCAACAACCACATCTCACGGCTGGAAATACCTAAATTCAACCCAGCGTTCCATGTCAACCATACAACTTAACAGAAGGCTAAAAGTAACGCTAGGAACAAGATTTCAACAACCAAAAGTCGGAAGCTACCTGCACGTCCAATCCACTGCCGAAAATCAGTAGCTTCACACTCTCGTTCCAGCTCCCTACAGCCTCCAAAAGTGGTATGTAAAGAAAGATCTCTTCAAGAGGTTTCCAACGCTACCTCAAACATGAAAAACGGTGGCCGGAATCAACGGGAAATCGCCGGAGAAGTTATCGGTGAACAGTAACCCGAGGGTTTGAAAAGAAACGAAAGTTGGGAGGAAAATAATTGCTAAGTATGGAGTCTGCTTCAATAATTGAAGGCCACGCTTCCAATTTATACACGATAGAAACCAGCTAAAATATCCACCGACAAAACAGATCTCTGCATCGCTCACAATTGCAAAACAGATCTCTCAATTTGGCGGTAAGTCCCATCAGATCTCACGCTATACTAATTCTCGCACAAACATCAAAACGACAGCGTTTAGGTAAAAACAGATATCATCGCTCGCGCAAAGCAAAACACGCTAAACGCTGGAAACCAAAAACGACGACGTACAGCAAAACAGATCTTAGCGCTCACACAACAGATCTCAGCGCTAATCACTAAAACAGATCTCTACACTTAAACAACGCAAAACGCCAAAACGACGTCGCACATGAAAACAGATCTCTCCTCTACGCACCACGCTAGCACTCAAACAGACGTCAACTCTATCTCGTTGACTTACACGTGTCACCTTCTCAGACCAGATCTCTCACACGAAACCAGATCTCTCCTATGAACGAAATCACGTTACCAACATGAGGTCTGCTTACGTCACCAGATATTTCACCATTTCCAATTGCGTTGACTCGCGTTGACATCCGGATTTCACAAATGGAAGCGCTTCACCCTCGAACATCCAGACTTCACCAACATGACGCAGTTTAACTCAAATCTCGCGGCAATTCACGCTAACATGTAAGAAAACCAGATCTCTATTATAATTTCAACATTTCAACTCAAAACGCGGCCAGATCTCACCCGATAACTTTAGCGAACAGATCTCACTCACGAGACCTCTCCGCTTACGCTAAAATCGAGCGTTACTTAGGAAATCAGATCTCTATCATAACTTCCACAATTCAACACCATTTATCAACTTGATTCCACCAATGCCGAACATATTTCACCTCAAAATAGATTTCTTCAAAAATTCGAAATTCCAGAATTCGATATTCTTAATTTCCGTGACTAATCAAATCCCAAAATCCGATTACTCACAATTTAGAAATCTGATTCCTCACACTAAGCTCCGAACTTCTAAAAAAAAATTTGCAGCGTACTGTTTTTTTATTGCTTTCTGCATTCACGCATACATGTTTTAAACAAGTCTTTAGGCTTTCAATTTTCAGAGAGTATTTCGGGTTCCTTTCCGCATGATTTCTAATAATACCTGATCTACTTCTCGATGATAAAACCTTTCAAGAAACAGAGCTATTGCATTTCATGTTTTCACAGATCATATCACGTGCGATCTGGACCAGCACGCAGCGCTGCTCCGTGCTGATCCAGCTTAGGCGCGAACTACCATTTGGATTTTGCGTGTTGTTTTTCAAAACACTTTAAAATGCACATAATCTGTATTTTTTATCTATGAATTGGTGTCTGAGCTGTGTGAGATCTATGACGCCATAGTCCACGAATCTTAAAATACAGTACGAAGGAAAGCGTACAAGTTTTTGAACTTGGGGTTCAGAAGAAAGGATACAATTTAGGGGTGGTTTTGCAATAAAGAACAAATCGGCTCACACGCGGCTAAACATATCAGATATTTCAAGGGTAAAAACTGACGTAAAAAATTTTGTAAGCTTATCTTACTCAGGCTGAGAAAACAACAATCAAAACACAGTCGTTCCACTCAAACAGCTCGCGGGTTAACACGGTTTAGAGTAAGACAGAACAGAGTACAAACCAGACTTCTAACATAGAAATCTTTTAATACAAAGGTTCGAATCTAGCTTAGAAGCAAATAAAACTGGAATAGTCTGAATACACACAAATCACAAAGGATTAGGCCTATAGCAGCAAGGAAACGCAGGCTCCACGATAAACACACTTCCCCGATCTTGTTCAGCTCGCGTCTTCCAGCTCTCGCTGAACAACATTACTTGTACCCAAGAAAGCTAGTGAGCCTAGGGGCTTAGCAAGTAATTCTGAAAATAGCAAATGCAGACAACACGGGCAGGAACAATATCTTTTAAAAACTTAAAGATGAAAGTTGAAAGCTGTTAACTGATATTCTCAAAAGCTAATAGGTGAGCAAGCTGAAAAGATGCAACTGAAAGCTCGAAACTTTAAAGCATAAATTGCAAGCTGGTAGACTGGAAGCTTGAAAACTGATGAAGCATAACTGAACTTGCTTAAAAACACTTAAAAACTTTTAAAGCAGTAACTGGGCATGCTCGAAAATACTTAAGACAATTATTGGTATTAAAACATTTACTGAATTTAAGGAAATAAGCTATAACTTGATCTTTACTGAAAACTGTGGTTGTAAAACAACCCTGTTCTTATTTTCTCTATAACTTATGGCCTAGAAGCTCTCTCTTGGTCCTGGCGCTTGCTAAAATCTGAATTCAGGAACTTTACTGTGAAGGGTATTACAGTTATACCATAATCTTTGTTCTCTTCCTGGTTGATCGGGTCTTCTATGCCATAAGTCCTTAAACTGAAAGTCACTTCCTTTAACTGAATGAAATAACTGCTATACATTGCTCTTGATTGAAGATCGATCACTGAAACTGTTAGATTCTCTGCTATGATACTCATTTTATCTTTAAAATTTTACTGAGTGTACAGCTGGGCTGCGAGCTGATGGTAACGGAAACCAGCTCGGGTGAGAAAACAGTTCATGAACGTAAAACAGATCGGAGAACATAACAACTTACGAGCGTGAAAACAGCTCACAAACATGAAAACAGCTTACGCGTGTGAAAGAAGCTCACGAACGTGAAAACAGCTTATGGGTGTGAAAACAGCTTACAGTGTGAAAACAGCTCATGAACATGAAAACAGCTTACAGGTGTGAAAGTAACCTAAGCTTTGGAAAAAAATTTCAGCTTTGGAAGGTCACTCAGCTTTGAGAAGCCAAATCAGCTTAGAAACGAACAACACAGATCAGGCCAGGAAAGTAGACCAGATCAGCTTACAGAGCATGAAGGTACTGCACCAGCTTGGTAAAAACCAGCTTAGCTGCAGGTATGAAAAACAATGTACCAGCACGAGAGCGGGCTGGACAACCTGTAACGACTAGAATCTTTTATAGCCACAATTAGAAAGTTAAAAGATTTGAGAGATTAAATTGAAATACTATTTTATTCAACTTTTATTTCGGTGGAGTTCCAAATTTGAGAATGCAATTGCAGGAGTTGTTTGTTTGATCCTTACAAGACAATTGAATCCTTCTTTTTAAATAAAAATGACTCGGTTTATTAGCATCAAATTTCATTTTAAAATGGAGTAGCACTTTTAAAGTATTTTGACATATTGATTAAACGTTTTTCTTCCTTAGGCATTTTAATTCATATATATAGAGGGTGTTAGCCTCATCATGCATCATCATTTTCAACTAAAAACACTTTCCAAAAATCAAATGATGCTCTCTGTGAAGAAACCGAGCAAAAACCTTTCAAAGATTTTTGAAGGAGACGATCGGTGCGTACGTGAATTGCCAGATTTCATATGTAATTGTGTTACAGAATACAGGAAAGTAAACTCTGTTTCTTGCTACACTCATGAAAGCATATATTCAGTTCTATTTGCATGTTTGTATGAGATTTTAAAGAGTTTAGAATTTGCTACGGCTGTTCTTCAACAAATGAAAGTTATGCTCTGTTTTATAAAGATGGTATGTGTTTACTGTGGTTTGATCCATAAAGATGTTAGAAAAATGGTATGATGATGTTCGTCCAGTAGTTTCCTGAGAATTCTAAAGATTATCTTCGAAGTAGCTTACAACTATCTTATTCGATTTGTTATCCAGAAATTTCTTGAGATCTTTTTGATTTCTTCAGACCAAGGAAACATTCGTTGTTCATGATTCGCTCTAGTGGATAAGTCTGAAATCTGGTTCTTAAACCAAAGCTGAGTTTATACTGAATTGTCTTTAAGGCAATGTTTCGTGTCTAAGATACATGTTCGGATCTGAATTCTTGTTTCAAATATGAATGGGTCAGATATTACTATTGTTTCATATCTGAGTTGACTTCGGTAGACCATTGACATCTGAATGAACCACTTCAATTTCGTTGACATCTGAGTTGACCAATAGATCAAATCTGAATTCTTTCGTCTTCGTTAAGATATTTGTGTGCGATTCAGATTCCACCTAAATTTTGTTCAAAACTGATTCGATAAATACAGAAATTCCCGATTTGAATTCCTTGTTCATTTCCGCTTCATTTCGAAAGATTTATTAAACTCATTTAAACAGATTCGAGTGACTTTATTCAGTTTTCATCTTCGCAAGTATTACAGAGAATTCTCAAAGTGTCCAGAATATCATCAGAAGTATAAAACCAATAAATAGTACCAGAATGAAAAGAAAAACAGATTTACGAAAGAAATAAAGAGCAGAAAGAATGTTACAGAAAGTTTTATAGATTATGACTTAAATAACAGACGGTCCCCAGAGGAAGGGTGAGTGTCTGGCTGACGAACCAATGTACCCCTTCAACAGCATGAAGGATCAGGATTACGGATTGACGGATTTGTATACCCCTTCATATAGATGGGATTTATCCCAGCCCCCTGATATCAGATGATAGTTTGATCAACGAATGGACCAACTGTACAGGTGTACTCTGATTATGACTTAAATAACAGACGGTCCCCAGAGGAAGGGTGAGTGTCTGGCTGACGAACCAATGTACCCCTTCAACAGCATGAAGGATCAGGATTACGGATTGACGGATTTGTATACCCCTTCATATAGATGGGATTTATCCCAGCCCCCTGATATCAGATGATAGTTTGATCAAACGAATGGACCAACTGTACAGGTGTCTCTGTCATAATTACCAGAAAAGTAGGAAGAGAGCTCAGTGTGATTTTAATCACCAAGCTTAAAGAAAATGATTTCAGAACGTATATGTTATGCTTTCAGTTCCTACAGCTTTCACGGTTTTTGTTATCTAGCTTATTTATTCTTAAGCTATTCAGATTCAAATTTCAGTAAAGTAACAGATATCGTTTGCATGTGTGATATGTTTTTGATATTCCAGATTTTGCCTGCTGAGCCTCTAGGCACACTAAGTTTTCATTGAGTGCAGATATTGAGCAGTAAGAGCTGGATGGTGATGAGTTGAACTGAAAGATGTGTTTATCGTGGACATTTGTTTACGCTATTGTTATTATTCAGTTCCAGATATTGATGTACAAAACTTTAGTTATAGTTTGTATCATGACAGATTTCGAGTTATTTCATTTTGTTGAAATCTGTACCAGAAATTTTGCTTAATGAATTAAACAGATCTGTTTTAGTTTTGCGCCTTCTATTGTTCAGATCCGTTTTCCAGATATCGCGTATGGTTTGCATTTAATTTCATTTTAGCCCAGAAATACTAGCGAACCGTTATTGTAGACAAGATCGAATTTTTTGTGCCTTTCAATTTGAACCCCAAAGTTCTTAAATTAGTTTAAGAAAATCCGGGTCGCTACACAACCAGCTCGGGAAAATAAGCAGGTCGAAATGAAAACTGGAACAGCTCGGGAATCAAACTATGAACTGAAATGATGGAAAGGACCCTAAAAGAGTAGAAATCACCAGAGTACTGAGAACAGGTTGGAGAAGTTTGAACCAATTAGCTAAGCTCATCAGACCGAAACCAAGTTCTTATCCGACCAGCTCTAACCATCAGTTCAGAACCTCATCTCATACTAGCTAGAACATCAACTGGGTACTGAAACCAACTTGGAGAAGTTCGAGTAGACTGGCTAAGCTTACCAGACCAGAACAACTCTCTAATTGGATCTGCTCAGCCTATCAACTCAGAACCTCATCCTTAACCGCCCAGCACGGAGCTGAAAGTAGCTTGGAGAAGTTCAAACAGGCAAGCTGAACTTACCAAATCAGAACAGAGCTCTAGCGGAACCAGCTCTACCTGTCATATCAGAACCTCATCCTAAGCTTATCCAGCACGACTTACCTACTGGCTCAATCATGGAACTCTACTTGAAACTATCTTTGTACATCCCAGCAGTTTTGAAAGAATAGCATCAACTTCTGAAAAACTAAGTCTCTTTATGTCACTGAAAACCAAACAATATCGCGAACCCATAATAAATTTAATAAAACCAGCTCGGTTAAACAGAAACTGTAAACTTGGAGAAACTAGACAATTTCAAGCACAAGCTGAAGGGAACATATTATGCTTCCATGGATACGTCAAAGAACAGAAGTACTCGCCTTAAACTGAACGACGCTGAATCAACAGGTTGCAGAGAGCAGCTCCAGCTCGAACATCCCACAAGCATGATCGAGACACTCAAAACTCAGGAGAAAACTTTAAAGAAAATTCTCGGTTGGTTACGTTTTTGAAGAAAGAAACTTCTTCCATGCCTTCTATAAGCTCAATAATGCAAAAGAGTAGGTAGAAAACTCTTATACAAGGCATGGTGGACACTACCAACCGTAATCATGTTGTCTTTAAAAATAAAATTTTATTTTATTATTATTTTTTTAAAAAAAAGAAGAACCGAACAGAAACGAACTGTTAGGATCGAAAAATGGGGTTGTTGTTCATGAGCTCTGTCACAACTCACGTGGGTTCTCACACAGCCCAAACACCAACCCCGTGGGTTACGTGCATCTTAAAAATTTTAGGAGTTGAAAAACAGCACGCAAGTGCGAAACCAGATTAGCATCAAGCTGGACCAACAGCTCTGCGAGCTGGTCCGGATTACCAGCAGCTCTACGAGCTGGTTTAACACATACGCTCTGGTTCCTTTAATTTCGAGCTGCAATAGCTCAGTGTTCTTGAATGTGAATTCACTGAGATACGGATTGAGTAATGAATTAAAATCATGCGGAAACAACTCAAACTGAACTCTTATATTCGAAAGCTCATTTACGGCTTTATTCGTAGTAAAAAAATATGCAATGCGCGAATGTAAATGCAGTAAGCAGGAAAAAAATACGCTGAAATTTGTTTATGGAAGTTCAGAGCTGAATCTACTACGTCTCCCCTTCTTTCGTAATCGGAAAGGATCCACTAGAAGACTTTGATTACAGCGACCCTTTGCTGCAACCCACTCCTACGACCAGCAGTCGTAAGAACTCCTAGCAACACCACTGCACACCAGCCCACAAGTTGCACGTGTCTAACTCCACTTCTTTAACGCCTCAGTGAGAAAGGCTACACACACTTCTTTAACATCTCAGTATAAAAGACAACTAGACTTGTTTAACGTCTCTGTCCAAAGACTATAATGATTTGATGTTTGTGATTCACTCAACTAAACAATTAAGCTCTCGGCTCTCATATGTGAGTGAATCTGTGTGTGAGAAGTTTACAGTGTACGCTCACTCTCAAATGCATTCTTACACACTGGGAAGTGCTTCTTCAAAGCTGATAACTCATTGTCTTCCCTGTTTTTTTGTGCATCTCACACTGTCTTGTTTTCATTCTGCTCTTGTGCACACCCCTTTCAATGCTGCCAGCTTCTGCTCTTGATATATCCTCTTGTGCAATTCTATCCGTTGGACACAAAGGTGTAACCGTTGTAAAGGCTTTTGTAAAGTTCTGACAGTGTTGTACCTTGTGTCCTTTTGCATTTAACACAATTCCAGGGTTTGTAGACTTTCTTCTCTCTCATTTAATGTGATGCAGCATTTGCTCAAATTGAGCTCTGTCTTGATTTAGACGTTGCAACAAATCAGTTTGAACTTTGTTTAAATCATTCCTCGTATATGCTCAAGTTCAAACTGTTTTGCTCTTAATGAACTGGTCTCTGTGCTGGTTTCTGTTCTCTGAGCTGGTTGCTGATCGTACCAACTGGTCTCTGAGGTGGTCTCTATTCTCTGAGATGGTTGCCGATCCCACCCAGCTGGTCTCTGAGCTGGTTGCTGAGCTAGTCTCTGAGCTGGTTGCTGAGCTTATCATGATTTGTTGGTCCCTGTTTTTCAAAGGAACTTAGCAGCCACTGTTAAAATTGAGCGATTAAAAATTTTGTGCTGCTAAACGAGCTGCAATAGCTCGATGTTCTTGAACACATAAAAACTCACCAGAAGAGCACCGGAGACAGATCTGGTATGATTTAAAAATCATGCGGAAAATACCAGAACTGAATCCTATATTTTAAAACAACTCAAACAGATTTATGTACAACATATATCTGTTCGAGACTTGTGCAAGTGCTTGTGTGATAACTGTATGCGATGCTAAGTAAATGCAAGTGTTGATTTCAGTTTATGCGTGCGTGCTGAGTTAATGGTGAACTGTAAACGTGTGTATGCTAAATAAAATAGGCAAGTGCTGAAAGCTTAAAGAACACGATACTCAAGATTTGTTTCTGGAAGTTCGGACCTCAATGTCCTACATCTCCCCTTCTTCCACCTCGGAAGGATCCACTAGAAGATTTGATCTTACAACTCGTGTACAGACCCAATACCGCAACCAGCAGCTGCGAGAACTCCTAGACTCCACAAATGCACACCAGCCGCAGCTGTGTGACTAACTACATACACATGAGTTTTACGTCATCGTGCTTGGACGGGAACTGTTTGAAACGTTTTGAGATTCATTCACCAATACAATGTCAATGAATCTCTGTGTGTGAGATTTGATACAATGAAACGCTCAACTCTCTGTTTCTCACACACTAGGGAAATGCTCTAACAAGCTAATTCTAGCTCCACTGTCAACTGCAATTAAGCTCTCTCTCGAATGGTAATTGACAGCTTCACTTCATATTCATTTTTCCTCTGTTGTTGTCTTCTATTGATTTTCTTTTCTGTGCAACAACAACTCTCTGGTCTCACAACCTCGAACACATCTTCAATGGCGCTGCCTTCGCATATAAAGCCTTTGTACAATAAATCCCGTTGGACACAAAATTCTTCCCGTTCAAAAGTGTTCTGTAAAGTACCGACAGGGGAATAGTACTTGTGTCCTTTTCTTTTGCAGGCTTCTTGTCGTTTTCGCCATTTGAATTGAGCTCAGCAGTTGACATCCAGCTTTGATAACTCTTCGTAAATTGTCAACTGCTTCGCTGCTGGTTCATCACTACGACTGGATATCTTGCGTCTGGATTGTAACTCTCCACTACATCTGCTTTCTTGCGACTGCTTGATATCAACGCAAAGAGCATCTGCTGAATCTTAGCGCGAAGACAAAACGCTGTCGTATCAACTTATGTAAACGACATCTTTTTGCTATCGCTATCTCCAAGTACCAACTGCTGATGAACAGTAGCTTGCGACTGAATTTTCCTCCTCTACGACGTCGCTTCTCTCTTACGTCTGGATGTACAAGCTACCTGCTGGTTCCTCTTGAGAAAAGTACCTGCTGGTTCTTATCGTGAATGCAAAACGCTGTCGTTCCAACTTATTCAAGCGACATCGTTTTGCAATCGCCAACTTCAAATATCATCTGCTGGTGGACATTAGCTTCCTGCTGATTGTGATGTCACTGCTGATGACATCATCTACGCTTAGCGCTCCAGCTGATTTCTTCATCTGCTGATTCTTTTATCTCTTGCGCTTGCAGCTGGTCTTCTCATCGTTCCAGCTGATTCACTTCGCTCCAGCTGGTTCAACTTGGCCTCCGCCTGATTACGAACAACTGATTCAACTTTGGACGTCTCCATTGCTAATCCAGCTTCCGTCTAAGTGAATGCACCAACCAACTGCTGAACTTTAACTTGAACCATCGGCTGGGCAGATTCTTCGACTGTTCATCATCTTCTTCGATCCTGGAATCTGTACACTCAAGTGGAATTGTTAGAAACACAATAACAGGTTTTGTGTAATTCAAAACTTAATCAGGATCTGTCAAAACAGATCCATCATGATTAACACTGCGCTTCTAATCTGTCTGAGCTAATGCTAATCTTTTCTATTCTGAACACTGTTCATCTTCTTCTCTATTGAACTGCTCTACGCTGAACTTGCTCTGCACTTGGATGTCTACTGCTAGATTAGTTCAGGTGTTCCCTTACTTTTCTAGCTTAGACATGTCCTCTGCTGTATCATCTCGGGCGTCCCGTCACTGTTCCATATTGGACATGTGAACGACATCAGCGTACTGTTCCAGCTCGCGTCTGTATGTTTCAGCTCAACGCTGCACACTTAAGTTAAATCTTTAGGAAAATATCAGCAGGTTTTGTGTTAATCAAAATTAAGATTCTGATCTGTAAAAACAGATCCAACAATCTCTCTCTTTTTGATTTACACAAAACCTGAATAATCGGAAACATGAAATAACGATTTTAAAATGTTTCTCCCCTTTTTGTGGGAATCAAAAAGGTTTCAAAATCAAGTCTCCCCCTTAATATTTAAAAAAATCCCCCTTAATAGAGCACGGGGTTATTTTATTTTGAAAATAGAAACTTTTATGAGGGTCGACAGTTTGTGAAAGACAATGCATGACATTTTGAAGACAAAGTCTATGCTACTCAAAGGTTCTCATTTATTTAGACCAGAGGACCAATAGAAGATTCAATTTACAGAATCTCTTCCATTTTTCCCTAGGATATAGCCTCTCCAACCCTAGAGATCTTGGCGTCCACGGACCTCGTGCAATCTGTCAGCTCGTCGGAACAGATATTGCTGCACTTTCCTTTCGAGAAACTGCTCTGCAATTCAATGGATATTCCTCCCCCTATCAATATAAAATGAGTTTTGAAAGCCTTAAAAATTTTATAGCATAGACAAGCTTTCGAAGGACTATCAGAGCAGACAAAATTTTAAAATCGTTTAAAAATTTTCGAATAAAAATGCACTATTCAAGAACAACCTGCTCTGATATCAATTTTTAGGATCGAAAAACGGGGGTTGTTTTTCATGAGCTCTGTCACAACTCACGTGGGCTCTCACATAACCCAAACACCAACCCCGTGAGTTACGTGCATTTTAAAAATTTTAGGAGTTGAAAAACAGCACGCAATAGCGAAACCAGATTGGCGTCAAGCTGGACCAACAGCTCTGCGAGCTGGTCTGGATTACCAGCAAATCTGCGAGTTGGTTTAACACATATGAACTGGTTTCCTTTAATTTCGAGCTGCAATAGCTCTGTGTTCTTGAATGTGAATGCACCGAGATACAGATTGAGTAATGAATTAAAATCATGCGGAAACAACTCAAGCTGAACTCTTATATTCGAAAGCTAATTTACGGCTTTATGCATAGTAAACAAATATGAAACGTGTGAATGTAAATGAAGTAAGCAGTAAAAAATACGTTGCAATTTGTTTATGGAAGTTCGGAGCTGAATCTCCTACGTCTCCCCTTCTTTCGCAATCGGTAAGGATCCACTAGAAAACTTTGATTACAGCGACCCTTCGCTGCAACCCGCTCCTACGACCAGCAGCCGCAAGAACTCCTAGTAACACCACTTTACATCAGCCTGCAAGCTGCACGTGTCTAACTCCACTTCTTTAACTCCTCAGTGAGAAATGCTACACACACTTCTTTAACGTCTCAGTGCGAAATACAACTAGACTTGTTTAACATCTCTGTCCAAAGACTACAATGATTTGATGTTTGTGATTCACTCAACTAAACAATTAAGCTCTCGACTCTCATATATGAGTTAATCTGTGTGTGAGAAGTTTACAGTGTACGCTCACTCTCAAATATATTCTCACACACTGGGAAGTGCTTCTTCAAAGATGATAACTCATTGTCTTCCCTGCTTTTTTGTGCATCTCACACTGTCTTGTTTTCATTCTGCTCTTGTGCACACCCCTTTCACTGCTGCCAACTTCTGCTCTTGATATAGCCTCTTGTGCAATTCTATCCGTTGGACACAAAGGTGTAGCCATTGTAAAGGATTTTGTTGTAAGGACTAGGAATTTGTTAATTTGTGATTAGTCGATTAATCAGATCTGGATGAGGATTAACCAATGGAGGCGTTAACTATCGGTTTTTCATATTTGAAGGTATTGGTTAATCTGCTGGTGATATTCAGATTTGATGTAGAATAGTTCAGATGTGAGTTTCTTGTCGCTATCGGGTGGCTTGGAATAGAGCATATTTGCGCTAACGGATTCGGGATGATCTGTTTTGTGTATCACGTTTGATTTAGTGTCTGTCGGGAGTGGATGTCTGGAAGACATCAGATTTGAGGTGAATATCTTGGAGTCGATGAGATATTAGGATTCCCACGTGAGTGCTAGCGAGAATCAGATTTGAGATGTCCCTCGTGTGTTTGAGCAAGTTGCCTTGAGAGGGAAGTGAAGCGATGTCGTTTTGGATTAATAGTGTGGCGCTAGTGGAATGTATTAATGCGACGTCGTTTAGCGCATACCAGATTTGACATTGGTTGAGTGAAATATGTTCAGTGGGAGTTAGGAGATGTGCACGTTTATTTGGGGAAGTCAAGTGTTGGTAAATAGTATTGTGTGAACCGGTCCGGTTCGTGAGTGGTGTAGACCGGTGCGGTTTAATGATTTCAGATTTGACCAAATCTGGATGAGCGAGCGGGCCTTTGTCGTGAGATCTGTTTGTTTGGAGCGGGACTTCTACGTGACGTTGTTTGGCGATCGTGCGCTAGTATAGCGTAGAGAAGTCAGATCTGGGTTAGCGCTGAGATCTGATGTAGAGATAAGATCTGAGAGCTGGTATCAGTTTTGACCTGAGTGATTGACTTCCACTGTAGCTTTGACTGAAAGAATTATTTATACCAGTGTCGATCAACACTTGGCGAATTTGAGACCCCATATTTCTTATCTTCTTCCCGAGAGCTTCGAAACCCTTACTATTCATTCGAACCTTTTCTCCATTGGTTGCCATCGATTTACGCCGCTGTTTGGAGCAACATTGGTGGCGCTGAGCTCGTCTCTTCAAGATCTTTCGATTGATACCAGTTTGGAGACATGAATCTACGTGTTGAGGGAGCGCGAAGTAGTTGCAGAGTTTGAATATCTTCGTGATTGTTGGCCGATAGTTCTTCTGTTCTTTAGCATCTTTGAGTAAGTGGTTCCTTACCGATTTAGAGCTGGATAGCGCTCTGTAGATTTGAGGTAGCTGGTTTAGGCTACGAAGCTTTAGACTATAAGCTGGATGAGCTTTGATGCGAGCTGATTATTAGATGTCTTGGCAGATTTGAGCTTGCAGGCATTTTCCGTTGAGATTTTGAGGAGCTCGTGAGTAGCAGATTTGAGCAGGATGTTGAAGTTGCGTTCTCGAGTGATCTGCTGAGGTATTTGAGGAAGTTGAGGTACTGATTGAGCTTATTTAAATAGCTTTGGTATAAGAATGTAGACTATAAGCTGGATGAGCTTTGATGCGAGCTGATTATTAGATGTCTTGGCAGATTTGAGCTTGTAGGCATTTTTCGTTGAGCTTTTGAGGAGCTCGTGAGTAGCAGATTGAGCAGGATGTTGAAGTTGCGTTCTCGAGTGATCTGCTGAGGTATTTGAGGAAGTTGAGGTACTGATTGAGCTTATTTAAATAGCTTTGGTATAAGAATGAGAATATTTCCAGTATGTTGAGAATGTTGTGATGAGTGTTTACGTGAACATATTTGCCTGACTGTGATCTGATTATCTGTTCTGTTTGCGTATGATTTATGTATGTTAGTGAATTGATATTTCTTGGCATTCACGCACATATTGAGCCTGATTTTATTGATGCCTGAGTCGAGCTAGCCTTGTGATCGGCCGGCTGAGCTGTCGCTCCTGAATACCACTGAGCTATGATGGTCGTCCTATTGTCGCACCTGAAGATCACGGATCGATGATTTCCACCGGTTGATTGGCTGTGTGTGGTGTTGAGGCTCCATTGAGATTTGAGTTTCCAGCTGAGTCGTTGGCCTTGAGTACCGATGTTCTTTGGTACCCTCATGCATATCATGACTTGAAATATTGCATGTTTTATGAACTATTGTTTTATGAGTGCTCTTCGTACTGAGGCTTGACCTCGTTTCTTTTCCCTGTTTTTGGGCTGCTTGGGTCTGTGTTGGCCTTTGCAGGTTCTTCAGGTAATCCAGCTGGATTGAGTGGAGCATCGGCTGGTAGATCCTCGTTCTGAGTCCCAATTTTATGTATTATGTATTGAACCAGGGGATGACCTGTGTTACTTTGTATTGGGGATCTGTATTTGATGCATACTTGTATTTATTGTGTGCTGTTGATGTTTTGGATTTTGAGTTAAATCATATTTTTTAAGTATGCTAGTATGTTTAAGAGATGATTTCTGTTCAGGCCCAAAACAAAAATTTTTAGCCCATATTTTTAATGCTTCCATGAAATTAAGATTAATTGTGTAATTAATCTGTGTTTAGCGCACTGGGCCTGACACTTTGGTATCAGAGCTTAAATTGGGATAAGCTTGATTTCTTTTCCATCACACTCGAGTCTAGGCACAGAGTTTGAGCTTTCGATTTTTATTGACTCTGTGATTTGTGTGATTTTTTATTATCTTCCTCTGTGATTTACCTGTTGGTTCTTGCCTCTGAGTTTTGTTAGATGCCACCGAGGAGAGGTAGGAGTAGAATCGCTAGGCAGGTAGATGGGGAGTCGAGAGCCCCGGGCAGCGATGAGGATATTGAGCAGCAGAGCATACCTTTGCGTCGTCGGGCTAGACAGACAGAGGTAGAAGATGTGACTAGACAGATTGGCGAGATGGAGCTAGTTCTTGCTAGGTTCCAGAGGATGAATCCCCCAACGTTTACTGGAGCCGAGGGTGGTCTGATGGCTGATGGCCGGTTAGAGTTCTTTGATGCGGTGGAGTACTCTCAGGAGAGGAGACTGAAGTTAGCCGTTTTGAAGTTGAGGGAGCATGCTCAACACTGGTGGAAGGGTACTTCCCGACTCATGAGAGAGAGTGGGACTTTGATTTCTTGGGAGAGCTTCTGTGCAGCTTTTCGACAGAAGTATACCCCTGAGTCCTTCTACAACAACCGTGAGAAGAAGTTCGATAATATGAAGCAAGGGAACATGAGAGTGGCTGAATATGCTAGACAGTTTTCTTCGCTTCTGACGTATGTTCCCCATGCTGCTAACCAGGAGAGGACGAAGAGGAACAAGTTTCTGAGAGGTTTGAGGCCTCAATTGTTCTGTATGGTGTTAGCTAGTTCTCGTGCGACTTATGCCGAGGCAGTGGATAGGACGGTAGACATTGAGGAGAGTGTGTTGGAAGCACAGAATCAGGTTCAGCCGATATCTGAGAGGTTTGAGGCCTCAATTGTTCTGTATGGTGTTAGCTAGTTCTCGTGCGACTTATGCCGAGGCAGTGGATAGGACGGTAGACATTGAGGAGAGTGTGTTGGAAGCACAGAATCAGGTTCAGCCGATATCTGGATGCACTTTTCAGCCTGTGCCCGAAGAAATGCCATCGTTTCAACCTCCTCAGACTTCGCAACAGTCTAATTTCCAGAGGTTTAAGCCTCGAGGGAAGCAGTTCAAGAGACGGTCGAATTCGAGTTCTTCTGGTTCTGTTATCTTGGGTAGTAGTGGCTCTGGAGGAGTGACATGTGGTCGGTGTGGAGGTCGCCATATGACTACACAGTGCCGTGGAGTTCAGGGTCTTTGCCATAATTGTGGGCAGCCTGGACATTTCGCTAGGGTGTGTCCGAGGGGAGCACATCCTTCGAATCTGTCGCAGCAAGCCAACCACGAGAACCGTCTAAGTTTGGAGGATATTCTAGACCTCAGTTTCCGGGACCACAGCAGGCTCAGGTGAATGCCTTGACGAGAGAGCAAGCTGATGATATGCATGGAGGAGTTATTGCAGGTTGTGCTATCTTTGACTTTCCATTTTGTTTGACACAGGAGCATCACACTCCTTAATATCTGATTTGTTTGTGCATGAGTGTGGGTTGAGTGTTATCCCACTGTGTGATGTTGTATCTGTTTCTACTCCTGCTGGTATGTGGTTGATGTCCCTGAGGTGGTTGTGGATTGTGTGATTAGATTTGATGAGCATGTGTTGGTGACTAATCTGATTGTCTTGGAGATTAGAGATTTTGATTGTATCTTAGGCATGGATGTATTGTCTGCTTATAGAGCGACTGTAGATTGTTTCCATGGTGTAGTGAGGTTTAGACCTCAAGTTGGGGAGAACTGGGATTTCTACGGTGCTGATTCTCGATCGAGATTTCACTAGTGTCGGTCATGGAGATGTTCAGTCTGTTGTCGCTAGAGAATTCAGGGTTTATGATTTATACCCTTGATGTTTCCCGGGAATCACGGATAGAGTTTAGTGATGTCCCGATTGCTCGAGAGTTCCCTGATGTGTTTTCGGATGAGATTCCTGGATTCCCTCCGCGACGAGAGATTGACTTCAACATAGAGTTGGTGCCAAGAACAGCCCCGATATCGAGAGCCCCATATCGATTGGCGCCAGCTGAGTTGAAGAAACTCAAGGATCAGTTGCGTGATCTCTTGGAGAGAGGGTTTTTTAGACCGAGTATGTCCCCTTGGGGAGCTCCGATTTTGTTTGTAAAGAAGAAGGATGGATCTATGAGGATGTGTGCTGATTTTCGGCATTTGAATAAAGCGACGATTAAGAACAAGTATCCTTTGGCGAGGATTGATGACTTGTTTGATCAGCTGCAAGGATCGGCAGTGTACTCTAATATTGATCTATGATCTTGTTATCATCAGTTGCGGATTAGAGACGCAGATGTGGCGAAGACGGCTTTTAGGACTAGATATGGGCATTATGAGTTTCTAGTGATGCCTTTTGGATTGACGAATTCTCCTGTTGTCTTCATGGAACTGATGAATCGCGTCTTTAGTGAGTACATTGATCGCTTTGTGATTGTCTTCATAGACGACATCCTAGTGTATTCAAGGAATTTCAGAGAGCATAAAGAACACTTGAAACTGGTGTTGCAGAAACTGAGAGACTCACAGTTGTACGCGAAGTTCAGCAAGTGTGAATTCTGGATGGATAAGGTAATCTGTTTGGGTCATGTCATATCTGCAGAAGGTATTTCGGTGGATCCCAGTAAGGTCGAAGCAGTTCTTAACTGGGAGCGACCGAGGAATTCATCGGAGATCCGTAGTTTCTTGTTGGCATACGGTGGCGGATCCGGATCCCGTTTCCCGGGGGCGCAGCGGAAATCAAAAGTTGCCCCGAGAAACGTTCAATACATTCAAAAATAAATCTACAAACATTCATAGGGTGTTCCTAGATAGTTACCTTGCTGGCGTCTAGGCGCCTGGCTCCGACCAGTTTCACAAGGAAACCGGCACTTCAAACTGTAGGCGGCGGTAGATCGTCAATCAGATCCACGACCGGAAACAATCTTCCTCCAATCAGCCTGCACTAGAAAGCTGATGGATTTTGGATATGAGTTGTGTTGTGTTTTTTGTTAATTAAGCCCTAAGTCTATTATAAGTAGACTAGTAATGGACTTGGACCGGCCCAACGGGTCCGGGTCCAAATGACGATATCCATCACTGCGACTGCATTACAACTCCGATCGTCGATCAGATCGGACCGATCGACTCAGTTTCCAAAACTGAGTATTATGATGTGAAAAACAATTTTTCAGATACCTAGTCCAAAATGACCGTTTTGTCCCTCAACGGTGGGAAATCGCAATTTGACCCCTGTTGACTTTTAGGAAGTCGCACTCCCTAAAATCCTCTTCATATGCTCAACACATTGAGCTCAGTTTCCGTGCGAGAATCATGAATCCAGTACTTGTGTGACCCTCAATGGTTCAGGGATACAGCTTGCCGTGGGCCCACAACCATTGCGGCTCCGAAATCACAATTTCGGACTTACCCAACGGATCATGGTAAAGCGCCTAGCAACATCGCCCCATGATCCCCTTGGTATCACTGATAGTGCCTGCAAGAACCAGTTGGTCGTGGTTAGCGTACAGTACGGTCCTTTCAACACATATATCCCGATCAGATCAACGACCATTGGTAAATCGAGAGTCGCTAGAGATCCGATAGCTATGCGTACATCTTGGAGATCGAGTAGTGACATCGCGAGTGTAACTAGGTAAACCCATTTACCTAAAACACATCTAGTACTCTGGCCAGAGATTTATACACTATTATCCCCTCAGATAGCATAGGATATCCACGCATGAGAGCGAGCGGTGAATCCTCGACAACGAAGCATCGACTCCTACATGCATCGGGATCTCACCCAATCCCGCCGCCTAATGAGCCCAAGTGAGTCGGCAAACGGGTCAAAGTGAGACGCCTATCATGTAGAGTCTCAATGACGTTTCGAGTCGTGAGGACTAATCAGTACAACCAAGACCTCGAACTTATCCACTCGACAAATGGTAACCACTTGAAAAATCCGAACGAAGGTAGTTGATTGTTTCCATGGTGTAGTGAGGTTTAGACCTCAAGTTGGGGAGAACTGGGATTTCTACGGTGCTGATTCTCGATCGAGATTTCACTAGTGTCGGTCATGGAGATGTTCAGTCTGTTGTCGCTAGAGAATTCAGGGTTTATGATTTATACCCTTGATGTTTCCCGGGAATCACGGATAGAGTTTAGTGATGTCCCGATTGCTCGAGAGTTCCCTGATGTGTTTTCGGATGAGATTCCTGGATTCCCTCCGCGACGAGAGATTGACTTCAACATAGAGTTGGTGCCAAGAACAGCCCCGATATCGAGAGCCCCATATCGATTGGCGCCAGCTGAGTTGAAGAAACTCAAGGATCAGTTGCGTGATCTCTTGGAGAGAGGGTTTTTTAGACCGAGTATGTCCCCTTGGGGAGCTCCGATTTTGTTTGTAAAGAAGAAGGATGGATCTATGAGGATGTGTGCTGATTTTCGGCATTTGAATAAAGCGACGATTAAGAACAAGTATCCTTTGGCGAGGATTGATGACTTGTTTGATCAGCTGCAAGGATCGGCAGTGTACTCTAATATTGATCTATGATCTTGTTATCATCAGTTGCGGATTAGAGACGCAGATGTGGCGAAGACGGCTTTTAGGACTAGATATGGGCATTATGAGTTTCTAGTGATGCCTTTTGGATTGACGAATTCTCCTGTTGTCTTCATGGAACTGATGAATCGCGTCTTTAGTGAGTACATTGATCGCTTTGTGATTGTCTTCATAGACGACATCCTAGTGTATTCAAGGAATTTCAGAGAGCATAAAGAACACTTGAAACTGGTGTTGCAGAAACTGAGAGACTCACAGTTGTACGCGAAGTTCAGCAAGTGTGAATTCTGGATGGATAAGGTAATCTGTTTGGGTCATGTCATATCTGCAGAAGGTATTTCGGTGGATCCCAGTAAGGTCGAAGCAGTTCTTAACTGGGAGCGACCGAGGAATTCATCGGAGATCCGTAGTTTCTTGTTGGCATACGGTGGCGGATCCGGATCCCGTTTCCCGGGGGCGCAGCGGAAATCAAAAGTTGCCCCGAGAAACGTTCAATACATTCAAAAATAAATCTACAAACATTCATAGGGTGTTCCTAGATAGTTACCTTGCTGGCGTCTAGGCGCCTGGCTCCGACCAGTTTCACAAGGAAACCGGCACTTCAAACTGTAGGCGGCGGTAGATCGTCAATCAGATCCACGACCGGAAACAATCTTCCTCCAATCAGCCTGCACTAGAAAGCTGATGGATTTTGGATATGAGTTGTGTTGTGTTTTTTGTTAATTAAGCCCTAAGTCTATTATAAGTAGACTAGTAATGGACTTGGACCGGCCCAACGGGTCCGGGTCCAAATGACGATATCCATCACTGCGACTGCATTACAACTCCGATCGTCGATCAGATCGGACCGATCGACTCAGTTTCCAAAACTGAGTATTATGATGTGAAAAACAATTTTTCAGATACCTAGTCCAAAATGACCGTTTTGTCCCTCAACGGTGGGAAATCGCAATTTGACCCCTGTTGACTTTTAGGAAGTCGCACTCCCTAAAATCCTCTTCATATGCTCAACACATTGAGCTCAGTTTCCGTGCGAGAATCATGAATCCAGTATCCACGCATGAGAGCGAGCGGTGAATCCTCGACAACGAAGCATCGACTCCTACATGCATCGGGATCTCACCCAATCCCGCCGCCTAATGAGCCCAAGTGAGTCGGCAAACGGGTCAAAGTGAGACGCCTATCATGTAGAGTCTCAATGACGTTTCGAGTCGTGAGGACTAATCAGTACAACCAAGACCTCGAACTTATCCACTCGACAAATGGTAACCACTTGAAAAATCCGAACGAAGGTAGTTCGATAGATCACCAGGTCACTATCCATCTGCATGCTCAGAACATCACAATGTTCCCTACCAATGAAACATGGTACTTCGCATCGCAGATGCTAGTCTCAAGCTCGGGCGGCCTTATCCTCATTTTGACGGCCCAATCTACTAGGAACGAATTCAGAATGCACAGTGACTATTAGATGTGTTTCATGATAGCCATCATATCCACTATCACATCTAACATACACTATGGCGCATTCTAGGTCTTTATCCAACACAATTTTTAACAGTATAATCATAATGAAAATAAAGAATGCCATAAAGAAATGGGAATATCATATATAAAGATTGTTGTACACAAGAGTCAATAAAAACCCACACGCCACAAGTTGGCTAGTTGGGCATCTACTCTAACAATCTCCCACTTGTCCTATAGCCAACTACTCATCAAACGTAGTCCCATTGTTTTGCGATATTTTTCAAACAACGGTCCTGACAAGGGCTTCGTAAGTGGATCAGCAATATTGTCCGCAGAGGCGACTCTCTCAACTGCTATGTCACCTCTAGCCACAATATCCCGGATTATGTGGTATTTCCTCAGTATATGTTTGGATCTTTGGTGAGACCTAGGCTAATTTGCTTGCGCAACGGCACCCATGTTGTCGCAGTACACCGGGACTGGACCAACTCCATCAGGAATGACGCCCAACTCTTGGACGAAATTCCTCATCCAAACGGCCTCCTTAGCAGCAGCTGATGCTGTAATGTACTCAGCCTCAGTGGTTGAATCCGCGATGGTGTCTTGCTTGGAACTCTTCCAAGAGACAGCACCACCATTGAGCATGAATACAAATCCAGAGGTAGACTTCGAGTCATCCACGTCACACTGGAAGCTAGAATCAGTGTAGCCTTCCAATTTCAGTTCACCACCCCCATAGACCATGAACATATTCTTAGTCCTTCGCAAGTACTTAAGAATATCCTTCACAGCCTTCCAATGCAATTGGCCGGGGTTGGCCTGGTAACGGCTCGTGACACTCAGAGCATATGCGACATCTGGTCTAGTTGAGATCATGCCATACATAATACTACCTATCGCCGAGGCATATGGCACACGTGCCATACTCTCTATCTCCTCATCAGTCTTCGGACACATAGACTTAGATAGAGTGACCCCATGGCACATAGGTAGGTGTCCTCTCTTGGACTCTTCCATAGAGAACCGCTTAATTATGGTATCGATGTAGGTGGCTTGGGTGAGTCTGAGAATCCGTTTCGATCTATCCCGATAGATCTGTATTCCAAGAATATAGGATGCTTCACCCATGTCCTTCATCGAGAATCTACTAGACAACCATACTTTAGTTGACTGCAGCAATCTACATCATTCCCAATTAGTAGAATGTCATCAACATAAAGTACGAGGAATGTCACAACGTTTTTAACTACCTTCTCATATACACATGGCTCCTCGGGATTCTTGATGAAACCAAATTCCTTAATTGTTTCATCGAATCTCAGGTTCCAACTCCCCGATGCTTGTTTGAGACCGTAGATCGATCTCTGAAGCTTGCATACCTTATGCTCACTTCCTACAGATGTGAAACCCTCAGGCTGCGTCATATAGATCTCTTCCTTAATGTTTCCATTAAGGAATCCAGTTTTCACATCCATTTGCCATATCTCATAGTCGTACCATGCGGCTATGGCTAATAAGATTCTAATCGACTTGAACATTGCGACTGGTGAAAAGGTTTCATCATAGTCAACACCTTGCCTTTGAGTGTAGCCTTTCGCGACCAGTCGTGCCTTGTAGGTCAGTACCTTACCATCAGGCCCAAGTTTCCTCTTGTATAACCATTTACACCCAATAGGAACAATTCCTTCGGGAGGATTAACAAAAGTCCAAACTTGGTTCGCATGCATTGAGTCAAACTCAGACTGCATTGCTTCAAGCCACAAATTAGAATCAGCATCGGAAATTGCCTCCTTGAAAGTCCTTGGATCACATCCAACAACTTGATCACTTGGATCATCTTCAAGAAGGAAACCATATCTTTCAGGAGCCCTAGGAACCCTTTCGGATCTCCTAGGTGCGACCATTTCTGGCACTGGATCTGGAGGCGCAGGAGATTCACTCGGTACTTCAGTTGGTTCTCGAACCTCTTAGAGTTCTACTATTTTGCCCTTTCTATCAAGTAGATATTCCCTTTCCATAAAGAGGTTTGCCCATCCACATCTCATATGGAGTCTTATCCACTGCCTTGGTGTGGACATTGTTCAACAACATTACCGCCTCCAAAACGAGGTAGGAAGCTCAATGAAGCTCATCATAGATCGAACCATGTCCATCAAAGTTCGATTACGACGCTCCGCTACACCATTGAGCTGTGGTGTGGCCGGAGGGGTCCACTGTGCGAGAATCCCATTCTCTTTCAGATAGTCTTGAAATTCATCACTCAAGTATTCACCACCTCGATCGGATCGAAGTGCTTTAATACTTTTTCCCAACTGATTTTCTACTTCAGCCTTGAATTCTTTGAACCTTTCAAAGGATTCAGACTTGTGCTTCATTAAATACAAGTACCCATACCTAGAATAATCATCGGTAAAGGTGATGAAGTATGTGTGACCGTACTTAGTACCAATACTAAGTGGACCACACACATCAGTACGGATCAAATCCAATAGGCCTTGGGCACGTTCAGGCTTGCCCTTGAAGGGTTGTTTAGTCATCTTTTGTAGTGCCCCAAAATCCATAGGACCACAAATTCTAATCTTTTTCTATTTAGAGTCCTTTTCTAATTTCAAGATGCAGTTTTTGCTACTTGTTGAGCGACTGATTTCTTTTTTCTTAGATTTCATAAGGGCAGAGGCCAATCAGTTGTTAGTTTGTTAACCCGAGCGCAGCCAAACAATTTTCAAACTTTACAAATAAAATGGTTTTGGATGGGAGAATGGTTAAATTTCAGATTTTGTGTAGTACATTTACAAATCAAAACATTGACAGGGAATTTTAAGTAAATTTTTCTGAATTACGCCTGGGTTGCCATGCCTAAATGAGTGTTTTTCCCTGTTAATAATCAGACTCCCATGCCACTGTCCTTGTGAACTATAAGTTCAATTATTTTCAAGAAAATGTTCATCCTGGCATCAAAGAAATAGATAAAACATTGCTGCGCTGGGGAAAACTCTCTGTTAGTGGCCTGCTGTATCTTGTGATTTCCTTCTTATCAAGGCATGTAAATTTGATTCTTGCTACGCCATGAAAGCTTACATGTTGTTCTCACTTTATCTCATGATTTCGCTTAAGCTCTGTTATTTATCAGCCTTTGCTCATGTTTTGGTTGATATTATATTGTATGTTGAGCGTTCGGGGTCACAGTGGATTTCGTTTGGAACTCAAATGTATTTTACGAAGTCGATGTTGGTTTTAAAACGTTGAGCATTCCATATTTTCAACTTGTAGAGATCATGATGTTCTTTCTTTTGCTGTAATATCGAGATTTGATGATTGTGTAATCGATAGTTGCTATTGGAATCAGTAGAAAGGCTGGTTTAATAGGCGAATGCTGGTAGTGTGATCATTGTTTCGATATTACAAGTGTTATTGTAAAACCAGCAGCTGCATTCCTTCATTAGAATTTCATCAGCTTGCGACTGAGTTGCTTGCGACTGGTTGGCTTGCAACTGGTTACTGTTGCTTGCGACTGGTTTTCTTGCGACTGAGTTGCTTGCGACTGGTTGGCTTGCAACTGGTTACTGTTGCTTGCGACTGGTTTGCTTGCGACTGAGTTGCTTGCGACTGGTTGGCTTGCAACTGGTTGCTGTTGCTTGCGACTGGTTTGCTTGCGACTGAGTTGCTTGCGACTGGTTTGCTTGCGACTGGTTACTGTAGCTTGCGACTGATTTCTTTTTTCCTCGAGTACTTCACTGCTGATTCATATCCATAGTATAGTTTTTTTCCCACCTGCTGATTTCCTTACCCAACGACTGGCTGTTCTTGAATCAAAGGCTGGTTGAGTTACTGTTACTCCGTTGACCAAATTAATTGTGTTGACCACCAACATATAGATATTTATATATATACCCATCGACTGATCTACTGTTCACATCACTGGATTTCTTGCCAACAGCTGAACTTA
>KV001308.1:40659-60318 GCA_001598015.1 Dorcoceras hygrometricum | reverse complement strand
GCATATGGATATTTTTGGTCCTGTTTCTATAACCAGCTTAGGGGGAATGAATTACACCCTAGTTGTGATTGATGATTTTTCAAAATATACATGGGTGGTGTTTTTAAAAGCAAAATCAGATACCGCTGACCAGTTGATTAAGCTTTTGAAACGTTTACAAAATGATAAATCTTGTACTATCAACCGGATAAGAAGTGATCGAGGAGGAAGAAGGGGAGACGTAGGATATTTATATCCGAACTTCCAGAAACAAACTCTCGACTCAATCTCTTATTTACACATTTATTTTGTGTTGCGCTTAGTTCATTGTTCACAAATCAATCGGCCTATTTCCGCACATATCTTGTTGGCTGAGAAGTTTGCTTATAACTGAGATCCAAACATTTTAAAAGTACTTTGAAATAGAAAAATCGAAGGAGTTCATTCAACTCCCCCCTTATGAACTCCTATTTGCTTAGTGATCCTATTTCCGGGGACCATCAAAACAAGACTATACCGTTGGTGATGGTCCAATGGAGCAAGCATGATAGAGAAGAAGATACCTGGGAAGTTGAAGAAAAGATGAGACAGGAGTGGCCTCATCTGTTTGAGCATTGGCAGTAACATTCCAGGTAATCTTATAGCTTGTTGTTTGCATGATTTTAGTGCTTTGTATTCTTGATTTGTGGCTTTTGTTAAGAATTGAGACATGCTGGACAGACTGTTTGTGATAAGTTTTGGTGATTTTCTGGTGTTTTCTTGGTTCTGATCTGTAGTTGCGAGTTGATTTCGATGACAAAATCCTTTTCTAGTTGGGGAGAATGTAAGGACTAGGAATTTTTTAATTTGTGATTAGTCAGTTAATCAGATCTGGATGAGGATTAACCAATGGAGACGTTAACTATCGGGTTTTTAGATTTGAAGGAATTGGTTAATCTGCTGGTGATATTCAGATTTGATGTAGAATAGGTCAGATTTGAGTTGTTTGTCGCTATCGGGTGGCTTGGAATAGAGCGGATTTGCGCTAGCGGATTCGGGTATGATCTGTTTTGTGTATGGCGTTTGATTTGAGTGTCTGTTGGGAGTGGATGTCTGGAAGACATCAGATTTGAGGTGAATAGCTTGTGTTGGGATAAAATCTCAGGTGTTTGGTGATGAAATGTTAACAAGAAATGTTAACATCTCAGGTGTTTTGATGATGAAATGTTAACAAGAAACAGAACCAGTAAAAGAGATCATTCAAACCAAAGTGACAAGCTCTGAACAAGACATATCATGTTGAACGAAGAAACCAGCTCAAAATATTGTGGTCAAAGTCAAATCAGCCCGAAAGCTCTAGTAAAGACTAGCTAGACGGTGGAAAGCGCAAAAACCAGCTCGAGTTTACAGAACCAGCTGATAATAACCAGCTTAGTCCTCAACCAGAAGGAGTATATCAGCTTGGTACAGGGCAAATGAACGGCATAAGGAATTTGAAATTTGGAATGACTAAAGTGCAGTACTATCTGAAGTTATCCAGTTGACGTATCTGCCATAATTTGAAATCGTTGGAACTATATCAAGCTAAAACCAGACATATAGGGATATGACAACAAGACTGAAGACGGCGCAGACTTGCCAAAAAGGGTAATGCATTTAATGAAGTTGTATCTTCATCATACAAACATTTATGGCGCCGCAGATATTTCAACTTGGATGTATTCATGTGTCTACTGGTAACATTTATTACCGTTATATCCAAAGAGTAATTATAGAGATGAAGAGAAGCTGTGAAGGGGTTATCGAACGCTACGAAATTATTCAAACATTCAAAATCAACCTGAATTCTTCACAGGAGCGAAGTTCATCTTGAACCAGCTCAAATCGAGTGACACACGCATATATTGTTTATTTCTTCTGGTGTCACCAACTCTTCCTCACACACACTGTAGACTTGTGTTTGATTTGTAGATCATAGACAGTGAGTGTCTGAGTGCTAGGATAGCACAACCAGCTGAGCGTTGGAAGTATAGTAAAACGAACCAGGCTGCGGGTCTGTGTGTCGTGGGTTACTAGGAGTTCTCTTGGCCGCGGGTCACGAGAGTGGGTTTTTACAAGAGTTGTATAAATCAAAGCCTTCTATTGAAATCCTTCCCGCTGTGGAAGAAGGGGAGACGTAGGAGATATTGCTCCAAACTTCCAGAAACAAATCTCTTGTCCTCATTAATTATAATTATACGCATTTGCTTAAAATTTTTCAGCTGCTTGAATCGCGTTCGTTCCGCATAAAACTACTTTATTACGCTAGACAACAGTGTCACTGAGAAAGCTTCCCAGCTGGTCACTCGGCTGGAAGTTGGCTTTGAGCTGTAAAACTTTCGAATCAATTTACAAATCAAAAACTCTTGGCCGCGGGTCACGAGAGTGGGTTTTTACAAGAGTTGTATAAATCAAAGCCTTCTATTGAAATCCTTCCCGCTGTGGAAGAAGGGGAGACGTAGGAGATATTGCTCCAAACTTCCAGAAACAAATCTCTTGTCCTCATTAATTATAATTATACGCATTTGCTTAAAATTTTTCAGCTGCTTGAATCGCGTTCGTTCCGCATAAAACTACTTTATTACGCTAGACAACAGTGTCACTGAGAAAGCTTCCCAGCTGGTCACTCGGCTGGAAGTTGGCTTTGAGCTGTAAAACTTTCGAATCAATTTTCAAATCAAAAATCAGTTAAGAGTTCATTCACCCCCCCTCTGAACTCCCAAGTTCACTTTTCGATCCTAACAGCTTGGAGTCGATGAGCTATTAGGATTCCTGCATGAGTGCTAGCGAGAATCAGATTTGAGATGTCCCTCGTGTGTTTGAGCAAGTTGCCTTGAGAGGGAAGTGAAGTGATGTCGTTTTGGATTAATAGTGTGGCGCTAGTGGAATGTATTAATGCGACGTCGTTTAGCGCATACCAGATTAGACATTGGTTGAGTGAAATCTGTTCAGTGGGAGTGAGCAGATGTGCGCGTTTATTTGGGGAAGTCAAGTGTTGGTCAATAGTACTGTGTGGACCGGTCCGGTTCGTGAGTTGGTGTAGACCGGTGCGGTTTAATGATTTCAGATTTGACCAAATCTGGATGAGCGAGCGGCCTTGTCGTGAGATCCGTTTGTTTGGAGCGGGACTCCTACGCGACGTTGTTTGGTGATCGTGCGCTAGTATAGCGTAGAGAAGTCAGATCTGGGTTAGCGCTGAGATCTGATGTAGCGCCTAAGATCTGAGAGATGGTATCGGTTTTGACCTGAGTGATTGACTTCCATTGTAGCTTTGACTGAAAGAATTATTTATACCAGTGTCGAGCAACACTTAGCGAATTTGAGACCCGATATTTCTTATCTTCTTCCCAAGAGCTTTGAAATCCTCACTGTCATTCGAACCTTTTCTCCGTCGATTTACGTCGGCGTTTGGAACAAGATTGGTGGAGCTGAGCTCGTCTCTTCAAGATCTTTCGATTGATACCAGTTTGGATACCTGAGTCGACGTGTTGAGGGAGCACGAAGTAGTTTCAGAGTTCGAATATCTTTCGAATTATTGGCCGATAGTTCTTCTGTCTTTAGCAGCTTTGAATAAGTGATTCCTTACCGATTTAAGCTTCGATTTAGAGCTAGATAGTGCTCTGTAGATTTGAGGTAGCTGGTTTAGGCTACGAAGCTTTAGACTATAAGCTGGATGAGCTTTGATGCGAGCTGATTATTAGATGTCTTGGCAGATTTGAGCTTGTAGGCATTTTTCGTTGAGCTTTTGAGGAGCTCGTGAGTAGCAGATTGAGCAGGCTGTTGGAGCTGCGTTCTCACGTGATCTGCTGAGGTATTTGAGGAAGTTGAGGTACGGATTTGAACTTATTTAAACAGCTTTGGCATAAGCATGAGAATATTTCTAGTATGTTGAGAATGCTGTGATGAGTGTTTACGTGAACAGATTTTCCTGACTGTGATCTGATTATCGGTTCTGTTTGCGTATGATTTATGTATGTTAGTGAATTGATATTGCTTGGCATTCACGCATACATATTGAGCCTGAATTTTATTTATGCCTGAGTCGAGCAAGCCTTGTGATCGACGGCTGATTTGTCGCGTCTGAAAGGTCCAATGCTATCACGAGGTGGTGGCTGGCTGAGCTGTCGCGCCTGAATACCACTGAGCTGTGATGGTCGACCTATTGTCGCACCTGAAGATCACGGATAGATTATTTCCACCGGCTGATTGGTTGTGCTTGGTGTTGAGGCTCCATTGAGATTTGAATTGCCAGCTGAGTCGTTGGCCTTGATTACCGATGTTCTTTGGTACCCTCATGCATATCATGACTTGAAATATTGCATGTTTTATGAACTGCTGTTTTATGAGTGCTCTTCGTACTGAGGTTTGAACTCGTTTTCCCTATTTTTGGGCTGCTTGGGGCTGTGTTGGCCTTTGCAGGTTCTTTAGGTAATTCAGCTAGACTGAGTGGAGCGTCGGCTGGTAGATCTCCGTTCTGAGTCCCAGTTATATGTATTATGTATTGAACCAGGGGATGCCCTGTGTTACTTTGTATTGGGGATCTGTATTTGATGCATACTTGGATTTATTGTATGTCGTTGATGTTTTGGATTTTGAGTTAAATCCGATTTTAAGCATGCTAGTATTTTTAAGATATAATTTTTGTTCAAACCCGAAACAAAAATTCTTAGCCCATATATTTAATGCTTCCGTGAAATTAAAACTAATTGAGTAATTAATCTGTGTTTAGCGCACCGGGACTGACATCTGAAAAGTTCTGACAGTGTTGTACCTTGTGTTCTTTTGCATTTAACGCAATTGCAGGCTTTGTAGACTTTCAGCTCTCTTCATTTAATGTGTTGTAGCTTTTGCTCAAATTGAGCTCAATCTTGATGTAGACGTTGCAGCAAATCAGTTTGAACTTTGTTTAAATCATTCTTTGTATATGCTCAAGTTCAAACTGTTTTGATCTTAATGAACTGGTCTCTGAGCTGGTTTCTGTTCTCTGAGCTGGTTGCTGATCGTACCAACTGGTCTTTGAGCTGGTCTCTATTCTATGATCTGGTTGTCGATCTCACCCAACTGGTCTCTGAGCTGGTTGCTGAGCTGGTCTCGGAGCTGGTTGCTGAGCTTATCCTGATTAACATTGCGCTTCTAATCTGTCTGAGTTGATGCTAATCTTTTATGTTCCGAGCACTGTTCGTCTTCTTCTATATTGAACTACTCTATGCTGCACTTGCTCTGCGCTTGGATGTTTACTACTAGATTAGTTCGGGCGTCCCCTTACTTTTCTAGCTTAGACATGTCCTCTGCTGTAACAGCTCGGGCGTCCCCTCACTGTTCCAGCTTGGACATGTGAACGACATCAGCGTACTGTTCCAGCTCGTGTCTGTATGTTTCAGCTCAACGCTGCTCACTTAAGTTAAATCTTAAGTAAAATATCAGTAGGTTTTGTGTTAATCAAAATTAAGATTCTGATCTGTAAAAACAGATCCAACAATCTACCACTTTTTGATTTACACAAAACCTGAATAATCAGAAACACGAAATAACGATTTAAAAATGTTTCTCCTCCTTTTTGTGGGAATCAAAAAGGTTTCGAAATCAAGTCTCCCCCTTAATATTTAAAACAAAACTCCCCCTAAACAGAGCACAGGGTTATTTTATTTTGAAAACAGAAAACTTTTATGAGGGACGACAGACAAAGTCTATGCTACTCAAAGGTTCTCATTTATTAGACCAGGGGAGCAATAGAAGAATAAATTTACAGAATCTCTTCCATTTTTCCCTAGGATATAGCCTCGCCAACCCTAGAGATCTTGGCGTCCACAGACCTCGCGCAATCTTTCAGCCCTTCGAAACAGATATTGCTGCACTTTCCTTTCGAGAAACTGCTCTGCAATTCAATAGACATTCCTCCCTCTTTCCATATAAAATGAGTTTTGAAATCCTTAAAAAAAATTATCATAGACAAGCTTTCGAAGGACTATCAGAGCAGACAAAATTTTAAAACCGTTTAAAAATTTTCGAATAAAAATTCACTATTCAAGAACAACCTGCTCTGATAACAATTGTTGGGATCGAAAAACGGGGGTTATTGTTCATGAGCTCTTCCACAATTTACGTGGGCTCTCACACAGCCCAAACACCAACCCCGTGAGTTACGTGCATTTTAAAATTTTAGGAGTTGAAAAACAGCACGCAACTGCGAAACCATATTGGCGTCAAGCTGGACCAGCAGCTCTGCGAGCTGGTCCGGATTACCAGTAGCTCTACGAGCTGGTCCGGATTACCAGTAGCTCTGCGAGCTGGTTTAACACATACGATCTGGTTCCTTTAATTTCGACTGCAATAGCTCTATGTTCTTGAATGTGAATGCACCGAGATACAGATTGAGTAATGAATTAAAACCATGCGGAAACAACTCAAGCTGAACTCTTATATTTGAAAGCTCATTTACGGCTTTATGCGTAGTAAACAAATATCCAACGTATGAATGTAAATGAAGTAAGCAGTAAAAAATACGCTGCAATTTGTTTATGGAAGTTCGGAGCTGAATCTCCTACGTCTCCCCTTCTTTTGCAATTGGTAAGGATCCACTAGAAGACTTTAATTACAGCGACCCTTCGCTGCAACCCGCTCCTACGATCAACAGCCGCAAAACTCCTAGCAACACCACTGCACACCAGCCCGCAAGTTGCACGTGTCTAACTCCACTTCTTTAACGCCTCAGTGAGAAAGGCTACACACACTTCTTTAACATCTCAGTACGAAAGACAACTAGACTTGTTTAACGTCTCTGTCCAGAGACTATAATGATTTGATGTTTGTGATTCACTTAGCTAAACAATTAATCTCTCGGCTCTCATATGTGAGTGAATCTGTGTGTGAGAAGTTTACAGTGTACGCTCACTCTCAAATGTATTCTCACACACTAGGAAATGGTTCTTCAAAGCTGATAACTCGTTGTCTTCCCTATTTTTTTGTGCATCTCACACTGTCTTGTTTTCATTCTGCTCGTGTGCACACCCCTTCCACTGCTGCCAGCTTCTGCTCTTGATATAGCCTCTTGTGCAATTCTATCCATAGGACACAAAGGTGTAGCCGTTGTAAAGGCTTCTGTAAAGTTCTGACAGTGTTGTACCTTGTTTCCTTTTGCATTTAATGCAATTGTAGGCTTTGTAAACTTTCAGCTCTCTTCAATTAATGTGTTGCAGCCTTTGCTCGAATTGAGCTCTGTCTTGATGTAGACGTTGCAGAAATTAGTTTGAAGTTTGTTTAAACCATTCCTCGTATATGCTCAAGTTCAAACTATTTTGATTTTAATGAACCGGTCTCTGAGCTGGTTTCTGTTCTCTGAGCTGGTTGCTGATCGTACCAACTGGTCTCTGAGATGGTCTCTATTCTTTGAGCTGGTTGCCTGTAATGCCCGAAATTATTACATCGACATTTAGTGATTTGAAGTTCCAAATGATTGATGTTTGATGAAGTTGAATTTATGAGCTCGGATTTCTTCTGGAAGTGGTGTGTGATTCAGGAATTTTGCATCGTTGGATGTCGCTAAGTAATTGGGACGAAGCAAAGAATTTGATAAACTCGTTCAGCAGCAGGTTACTGTAGCAAAGTCAACAAAAGTCAACAGTACTGTAGCTACCTGCTGGTATTTGGGTCGTTGGGAAAGGATTGTTGCTGGTAGTAGACGCGCAAATACACGATTCAATAAGGAAGCGCCACGTGTAGGTTACTGTTATGCACGTGGGAACCAGCAGCGAGAGTTCTTTGTGAATCTGCTGGTTTAGTCATGTGGGAACCAGCAGCGAGAGTTTCTTACGCACCTGCTGGTGTATGCATCTGCTGGTTTTTTAGTGTGTCGACTGTTTGAGGACGTAGGTGCGACGTTGTCGTTTTAAGAATAAATGCAAATCAGTCGATACAAGTGTGAAACTTGGTTCCAGCAGAAGGAGCAATGCGACATCGTTTTAACTTATGAAACAGGAACCTCGATACGATGTCGTTTTGAATAACTTAGCGAAACCAGTCGTTGGATTATTAGAGTGAACCAGCTGTTGGGTTTTGAAGCAGCAGAGAGAGATTAGGAACCAGTCGATAGTTTGTTGTATCTGCTGATTCACCCAGTTTAAGAATAATGTGACGTCGTTTTTGTAACGACCCTCATTTTCTTGACGTAATATTTATAAGTTTTGGGTCTCAATTGAATGAAATCAAAAGTTATAAACGTTGGAGGATGGATCGCTACTCATTATCTGGGTTGAAACAAGTATAATAAAATGCTTCGCATTCAAAGATAAGAAATCTAGAATAACTTAGACAATGGTGCGGAAATGAAGAGAGCATCTATATCATGTGTCGATAATGCATCTCGTAGTGTGATAACGTCTGGTACAAATACTTATAGCAAATTTCGAATTTTTGTCTGGATACAACTTCATAACAAAACAGTTCCATACGATACAAAAGTTATTTCCAAAAGAAGCTATGAACTTTGAAACAGAAGGAAATAAAGAACGCTGATGTCCACGATAAACACATTCCTTCCATTCTGTTCATCTCCCTCCATCTTCCTGCTGTGAATTACCTGCACTCAATAAAAACTAGTGAGCCAGAGGCTCAGCAGGTAAATCTGGAATAACAAAAGTAAGAATACAATTTCTCAAAACTGGTACGTACTGGAGTCTGAACTTTACGCTCAAGAATAAACAAGCGTAACATAACTACGAAGTCTGATAATAATCGAAAACATAAGCATGCATCAATTCTGAAAACATTTTCTTTAAACATCTCTTAAGAGATGCGATCGTAATCACACTTGTGCTCTTCATTCATTTTCTGGGAAAATTATGACAATACTTTATTCAGTTGGTCCATTTCGTTTGATCAAACTCCTGATATCAGTCTTAGCACTATGGCTCATGATTGAAGGGGTATACAGATCCGTCGACCTGTAATCCTAATCCTTCCTGGTTAAAAGGGCACACGGTTCGTCAGCCGCGCACTCACCCTTTCATTAGGGACCTTTTTTCATTGTCATAACTTAAAACATTTCATAAAACAATGTTCTGCTCCTTCTTTCTCTCGTACAAAACTGTTTTCTTTCTTTCATTCGAGTTACTGGTTTTCGTTTGTTTGATGATGTTCTGGAACTGTAAAGGATTTCCTTATAAAGCTTGCGAAGATGAAACCTGAATAATTTAGCTAGTTGAATCTGTCAGATAAGTCGAAAGATTCATTAAACTAATTTAGAATTGAAGGAAGAATCAAATTCTGAGATTTTCGTTATCTAATGAAGAAAACGAAGAATGAACAGTGACCAGCTGGAGTGAACAGTACCAGTCACAAGGCTATTACCAGCTGAATGTACAGTACTTAGAAATAAGTAAAGCAACTGCTGAAATAATGAAGTGAAATACATCTGCTGGTGAACAGTACCAGTCGCAACGAATAGGAATCAGTCGCAAGACAAGAATCCAGTCGCGAGGTCTTTTAAATAATTATAAAGTGAAACGATGTCGTAGCGCATAACTCAGTCGCTACAACCAGTCGCTACTGCTGATTTATGCATCTGCTGATTTTACAAAACATCTGCTGAATTTGCGAAAGCAAAGCATCTGCTGAATTTCAACAAAGAACTGAAACTGCTGATTTCATACTTAGAATATTTTTGACAAGGCAATATCAGCAGTGGTATAAAAACCAGCTCTTGTTCTTAATATAACAGATAACCATGAACTACGAAGGTTACCTTCCTTTAAAGACTTCGACATATCTTATGAAACTTCTGGAAAGGATCGAATAAGCTACTTGTAAGCTACTTCGATGAATGAATCACTGAAACTTCAGGAATTCATTAGAATAACATCACCAAAACATTTTCTAAATCATCCTTGAATCAAAATTACAGTAACTCAACTTCTTTCGAAAACAGAGCATGAACTTATGGTTTTTCTTTGAAGAAAAGCCGTAGCCATCTTCCTTTTCTTTAAAACCATACATAATCATAAAACAGAATTGAATATATGCTTTCTATTGAGTGAGCAAGAAACAGAGTTTACTTTCCTGGTATCTTTAACACAAGAACAGCAGAAAATCCAGTATACTTCTTGCACACCGCGTGTTTCCTTGAAAATGCTTTGAAAAGATTTTTGTTCGGCTTCTTGAGAGCGAGCACCGCTTAATATGATTTGATTTGAAAGTAATGATGCATGAAGCAGCTTATGATTCTATTATATGATTTACAATTACTAAGGAAAACAAACACGTTATATCAATATGACAAACTTTATAAGAAGCGTGCCCTGTTTCTTGTTTAAAACAAAAGATGTGTATGGAAACCGAGAATTTTAGTTAAATAAAGGATCCACTTGGTTTGCAGAAGTCACTAAATGTCTACTGTACTTGCATTCTAACATTTGAATATCAATCCATAACAGAATAAAGATTGATCATGGCATAGACAGAAATATTCAATAATTGAATTGTAATAGCAATGTAATCCCTCAATCTCATATCTTTCTAATTGTGGACTTCTAAATGATCTGGTCGCTACAATCTACCCCCCTTAAAAGAATTTCGTCCCCGAAATTCACTTACTTGAAGAAGTCTGGGTAACTTTTCTGCATATCTGATTCTACTTCCCATGTTGCTTCCCTTTCTGAGTGATTCGTCCACTGAATCTTGATCATTGGAATAGTTCTGTTTCTTAACTTACGATTTTCCTTTGCTAAAATCTTTTCTGGAGTTTCTTCGTAAGTCAAGTCTGGTTCCAATTGCACTGGTTCATGTCTGAGAACATGCGATGAATTCGCAATGTATCTTTGAAGTGCTGATACATGGAACACGTCGTGGACAGAGGACATTTGTGGAGGTAGTGTTAAACGATATGTTAACGTTCCAATTCGTTCTAAGATTTGAAATGGTCCAATATACCTGGGACTTAACTTCCCTTTCTTTCCAAATCTCAAAACACCTCTCAGTGGTGATATTTTGAGAAACATGTGATCTCCCACCGCAAAGCTCACATCTCTGCGATGAATGTCTGCATAACTTTTCTGCCTACTTTGAGCAGTCTTCATTCTTTCACGTATTCTCTTAATTGCTTCTGAAGTTTGCTCTATAATATCAGGTCTTATTTCATTTCTTTCACCCACATCATCCCAAAGGATTGGTGATCGACATTTCCTGCCATACAAGGCTTCGTATGGTGCCATGTCTATCGATGCTTGATAAATGTTGTTGTAGGTGAATTCAATCAAAGGTAACTTAGATTCCCAGCTTTCTGAAAAATCCAGCACACTAGCCCTTAACAAATCTTCCAGTATTTGAATTACTCTTTCTGATTGCCCATCGGTTTGAGGATGGAACGCTGTACTGAAAGTTAAATTCGTTCCTAAGGCTTGGTGTAAACTTTTCCAGAATCTCGAAGTGAATCTGGGATCTCTATCTGATACAATAGAACTTGGAATCCCGTGAAGTCTGACAATTTCCTTGATATATAGCTCTGCATACTTATTCAAACCATCAGTTGTTTTTACAGGAAGGAAATGAGCAGACTTAGTTAATCTATCAACTATTACCCAAATTGCGTTACAACCTGAGATTGTTCTGGGTAATCCTACCACGAAATCCATTGCTATATTATCCCATTTCCAAACAGGTATAGGAAGTGGCTTTAGCATTCCCGCTGGTCTTTGGTGTTCTGCTTTAACTTGCTGGCAGGTTAAACATTCCGCAACAAATCTACAAATGTCGCGTTTCATTCCTGGCCACCAAAACAGAGCTTGCAAATCCTTGAACATTTTCGTTCCTCCTGGATGTATGGAATACAGTGAATTATGGGCTTCATTCATAACTTCAATGCGCAATCCATCTGTATGCGGTACCCACAATCTACCTTGGTATTTAACAATACCTTCTTCCACTGTATACAAATTTGATCCTCTGTTTTCATCCTGCTGCTTCCATTTTTGGAGTTGCTCATCCCTAGTTTGCCCTTCTTTGATCCTATCTTTAAGCGTTGATTGGATCGTGAGAACTGATAACTTAGCAGCACTTTCCTTTCGAATTATCTCCAGTTCCAATTGATTGATCTCTAACGCTAGGGGAATCTGAACTGAGATTTGCGCTAACCCCACGCTTCTTCTACTTAACGCATCTGCTACTACATTAGCTTTTCTCGGATGATAGCTAATTACGCAATCGTAATCTTTAACCAATTCAAGCCATCTTCTCTGTCGCATATTTAATTCCTTCTGAGTAAAGAAATACTTAAGGTTTTTATGGTCTGTAAAAATTTCGCACCTCTCGCCGTAAAGATAATGTCTCCAAATCTTCAAAGCGAAAACTACTGCAGCTAATTCCAGGTCGTGCGTAGGATAATTCTTCTCGTGTATCTTCAATTGCCTAGAAGCGTAAGCAATTACTTTTCTTTCTTGCATTAAGACAGCTCCCAAACCTGTCTTCGATGCATCAGTGTAAATCACAAAATTCCTTTTCTCTGTTGGTAACTCTAGAACAGGGGCTTCAACTAATGCATGCTTCAATTTCTCAAAACTGGATTGGCATTTGGAAGTCCAATCATACTTCACATTCTTTTTAGTTAAGGCCGTTAATGGAACAGCAATCTTCGAAAATCCTTCTATGAATCTTCTATAATATCCTGCAAGTCCTAGGAAACTTCGAATTTCCGTGACATTCTTAGGTACAGGCCAGCTTCGAACAGATTCTACCTTTGAAGGATCTACTTCTATTCCATTCTTCGAAATAATGTGACCCAAGAATACTACTTTATCAATCCAGAATTCACATTTACTAAACTTTGCAAATAACTGCTTAATTCGTAAAATTTGCAAGATTTCTCTAAGGTGTTCTTCATGCTCTTCCCTGTTCCTCGAATAGATCAAAATATCATCTATAAATACTATGACAAATCTGTCTAGGTAAGGTTGGAACACTCGATTCATTAAATCCATAAATACGGATGGCGCATTTGTTACCCCAAAAGGCATGACTATGAATTCGTAATGGCCATATCTAGTTCTAAAAGCAGTCTTATAAACATCTGTTTCTTTTACGCGCAACTGGTGATACCCTGATCTCAAGTCTATTTTCGAAAATACAGTAGCTCCTCTTAACTGATCAAACAAATCGTCGATTCTAGGGAGAGGATACTTATTCTTCATCGTTAGTTTGTTCAATTCCCTATAATCAATGCATAGACGCATACTCCCATCTTTCTTCTTTACAAAAAGCACTGGTGCGCCCCAAGGGGAAGTACTGGGTCTAATGAAACCTTTATCCAGTAGTTCTTGAATCTGATCTTTTAATTCTTTCATTTCCTTAGGATCAAGTCTATAGGGAGGCTTTGAAATTGGAGCGGCTTCTGGTACTAAATCAATAGTAAATTCTAACTCTCGAATGGGAGGTAAACCCGAAACATCTTCTGGGAAAACATCTAGAAATTCCCTTACAACAGGTACTTGTTCTAGTTTCTTTTTCTTTTCAGGTTCTAATGATATAATATTTACCAGAAATCCCTGACAACCATTTCTTAAACATTTCTGGGCTTTCATCGCTGATATTAGCTTAAGGATCTTCACATAATTACCAGCTTTGAAAGAAAATGAACTTCCATCGAGTTTCTTAATAAGGACGGATCTTTGCTTAAAGTCTATAACAGCTTCGTGTTTCACTAACCAATCTATTCCCAATATAAAGTCAAATTCGAACATAGGTAATACTATAAGATCTGCATAAACAATATTACCCTACAATTCAAGCTCTACATTTCGAAGCATTCGATTGGTTACTATAATTTCTCCTGTAGGAGTTTGAACACAGTATCCTACTTCTATTTCCACTGGTTTAACAGGTAATTTCTCAGAAAACCTATCTGATATGAAAGAATGCGTTGCACCAGAATCTAATAATGCTACGGTAGGCAAGTTATCAACTGAAATTTTACCCGTCACCAAAGTCGTATCTGCTGGTGCTTCAGCAGCGGTCATCACATACGCCCTGCTGGTAATAAGTTGCTGTTGTTGCTTCTGAGGACAGCTTCTCGACATGTGACCCGGCTTACCGCAAGTATAACATACATTCTGTCCTTGAAGACACTGCCCCTTATGATTCTTCTTGCAAACGGGGCGTGGAGTTCTATTTCCACTGCTAGGAACAGAGGAAATTGGTTGAGCAGCAATTGGTCCCTTCCCATTCGACCCCTGCTGCTGGTTATTGTTATTCTGTTTCTTAAATTTTCTTTTATCATTCTGCTGGAAAGCTTGCCTCTTCAATTGTCTTTCCTTGTCAATCGCTTTCCAGTCTTGCTCCGCCCTCAAAGCTTTATTCACTGCTGACTTGTAGTCTATTGGTTCAGCCAGTCTAACATCATGCTTAATCATGGGCTTCAACCCATTAATAAAATGGTGAAGTTTAGCATTGGCGTTTGTTCCTATCAGTGGAACGAAGTAACATCCTCTCTCGAACTTGCGGATGTAATCCCGCATCGTTAATCCTTCTTGCTTCAGAGTTAGGAATTCACTCTGTAACTGTTCTCTAACATCCACAGTGAAGTATTGCTCGAAAAAGACTCTCTTAAATTCTTCCCATGTGAGAACTTCCAAGTCTACAGTTAGCTTGGCTCCTTCCCACCACATCATAGCGTCGCCCCGCAACATATAGATTGCACAACGAGGTCTCTCTAACTCTGTCAGATGAAGATAGTCGAATATCACCTCCATGGATTTTATCCAACTTTCTGCCACCAGGGGATCAGTAGTTCCAGAAAATTCTTGGGGTCGCTGCCTCCTAAACTTCTCTTGGGGATCTTCTCTGCTGATCATTCTACTCGAAGAATGACAATTCCCATTAGAGGTTTGATCAACTAAACATTCTAGAAGTTGAGCCATATTGGCAAGGACTGGAGTTATGCCTTCTGATTCACTATCTCCTTCGACAAAACTCCTTCTGCCCCTACCTCTTCCTGACATATCTGAAAAAGGGTAGTCCAAATCCACCACAATTCTATATGAGAGATTACTCTATGCTAAAATATGAACGTAAAACTCACAAGTTTTGCAGAAGCTGGAGAGATTTGCTCAGACTGGAAGTGTGTTTATCTCAAGAACCATACTCTGATACCAACTGTAACGACCCTCATTTTCTTGACGTAATATTTATAAGTTTTGGGTCTCAATTGAATGAAATCAAAAGTTATAAACGTTGTAGGATGGATCGCTACTCATTATCTGGGTTGAAACAAGTATAATAAAATGCTTCGCATTCAAAGATAATAAATCTAGAATAACTTAGACAATGGTGCGGAAATGAAGAGAGCATCTATATCATGTGTCGATAATGCATCTCGTAGTGTGATAACGTCTGGTACAAATACTTATAGCAAATTTCGAATTTTTGTCTGGATACAACTTCATAACAAAACAGTTCCATACGATACAAAAGTTATTTCCAAAAGAAGCTATGAACTTTGAAACAGAAGGAAATAAAGAACGCTGATGTCCACAATAAACACATTCCTTCCATTCTGTTCATCTCCCTCCATCTTCCTGCTGTGAATTACCTGCACTCAATAAAAACTAGTGAGCCAGAGGCTCAGCAGGTAAATCTGGAATAACAAAAGTAAGAATACAATTTCTCAAAACTGGTACGTACTGGAGTCTGAACTTTACGCTCAAGAATAAACAAGCGTAACATAACTACGAAGTCTGATAATAATCGAAAACATAAGCATGCATCAATTCTGAAAACATTTTCTTTAAACATCTCTTAAGAGCTGCGATCGTAATCACACTTGTGCTCTTCATTCATTTTCTGGGAAAATTATGACAATACTTTATTCAGTTGGTCCATTTCGTTTGATCAAACTCCTGATATCAGTCTTAGCACTATGGCTCATGGTTGAAGGGGTATACAGATCCGTCGACCTGTAATCCTAATCCTTCCTGGTTAAAAGGGCACATGGTTCGTCATCCGTGCACTCACCCTTTCATTAGGGACCCTTTTTATTGTCATAACTTAAAACATTTCATAAAACAATGTTCTGCTCCTTCTTCCTCTCGTACAAAACTGTTTTCTTTCTTTCATTCGAGTTACTGGTTTTCGTTTGGTTGATGATGTTCTGGAACTGTAAAGGATTTCCTCGTAATGCTTGCGAAGATGAAAACTGAATAATTTAGCTAGTTGAATCTGTCAGATAAGTCGAAAGATTCATTAAAGTAATTTAGAATTGAAGGAAGAATCAAATTCTGAGATTTTCGTTATCTACTGAAGAAAACGAAGAATGAACAGTGACCAGCTGGGATGAATAGTACCAGTCGCAAGACTAATACCAGCTGAATGAACAGTACTTAGAAATAAGTAAAGCAACTGCTGAAATAATGAGATGAATTACATCTGCTGGTGAACAGTACCAGTCGCAACGAATAGGAATCAGTCGCAAGACAAGAATCCAGTCGCGAGGTCTTTTAAATAATTATAAAGTGAAACGATGTCGTAGCGCATAACTCAGTCGCTACAACCAGTCGCTACAACCAGTCGCTACTCCTGATTTATGCATCTGCTGATTTTACAAAACATCTGCTGAATTTGCGAAAGCATAGCATCTGCTGAATTTCAACAAAGAACTGAAACTGCTGATTTCATACTTAGAATATTTTTGACAAGGCAATATCAGTAGTGGTATAAAAACCAGCTCTTGTTCTTAATATACAGATAACCATGAACTACGAAGGTTACCTTCCTTTAAAGACTTCGAAATATCTTATGAAACTTCTGGAAATGGTCGAATAAGCTACTTGTAAGCTACTTCGATGAATGAATCACTGAAACTTCAGGAATTCATTAGAATAAAATCACCAAAAAATTTCTAAATCCTGCATCTGCTGATTTTACAAAACATCTGCTGAATTTGCGAAAGCATAGCATCTGCTGAATTTCAACAAAGAACTGAAACTGCTGATTTCATACTTAGAATATTTTTGACAAGGCAATATCAGTAGTGGTATAAAAACCAGCTCTTGTTCTTAATATACAGATAACCATGAACTACGAAGGTTACCTTCCTTTAAAGACTTCGAAATATCTTATGAAACTTCTGGAAATGGTCGAATAAGCTACTTGTAAGCTACTTCGATGAATGAATCACTGAAACTTCAGGAATTCATTAGAATAAAATCACCAAAAAAATTTCTAAATCATCCTTGAATCAAAATTACAGTAACTCAACTTCTTTCGAAAACAGAGCATGAACTTATGGTTTTTCTTTGAAGAAAAGCCGTAGCCATCTTCCTTTTCTTTAAAACCATACATAATCATAAAACAGAATTGAATATATGCTTTCTATTGAGTGAGCAAGAAACAGAGTTTACTTGCCTGGTATCTTTAACACAAGAACAGCAGAAAATCCAGTATACTTCTTGCACACCGCCTGTTTCCTTGAAAATTCTTTGAAAAGATTTTTGTTCGGCTTCTTGAGAGCGAGCACCGCTTAATATGATTTGATTTGAAAGTAATGATGCATGAAGCAGCTTATGATTCTATTTATATGATTTACAATGACTAAGGAAAACAAACACGTTATATCAATATGCCAAACTTTATAAGAAGCGTGCCCTGTTTCTTGTTTAAAACAAAAGATGTGTATGGAAACCGAGAATTTTAGTTAAATAAAGGATCCACTTGGTTTGCAGAAGTCACTAAATGTCTACTGTACTTGCATTCTAACATTTGAATATCAATCCATAACAGAATAAAGATTGATCATGGCATAGACAGAAATATTCAATAATTGAATTGTAATAGCAATGTAATCCCTCAATCTCATATCTTTCTAAATGATCTGGTCTCTACAGTTTTAACTTATGACACAGGAACTACGATACGACAGCATTTGAATTAGTAGCGAGCCCAATCGATGAAATATTTTAGTGTGACCAGCTGGTGAGTGCTTTCAGTAGAGATTGGGAATCAGCTGTTGGGCTATTACATCGTCGTCTGGGTTAATTGATACAGCGTCTTTTGATATTGAAATACAACGACTGGTTGTTATGTGTAGGTATGACAGCTGATTGAGAAAGCTGGTTATGTCGCGACTGGTTGGTTGAGAAAGCTGGTTTTGTTGCGACTGAATAAACTGTTGAGACGCTCGAAGAAGCTGGATTTGAAGCGGTGGGAGTTTATCCTCTAACAATTGATAAACACTCAGCATGACACGTGGAATGCGAATTGAACACGTTGGAAATGCTGCAGGAAAAAACAAAGACAGTTGTCTATAAATAAGATTGAATTCGAAATCCTTGTAACTCTTGTTACAGACTTCAGGGTTAACTTTGTGAGTTACTGGGAACAGTTGCAAGGAAACCGAAGCAATATTTGAAGACTTAAACAGAGAATAACGAAGGTATAATTTGACAGAAGAGTCAGGGATTAGATTACTCGAGAATGATATTTCTTGAGTTATCCCGATGAAATCACATACATGTTTGATATTGTTCTTGATTTAGAACTTGAGTTATGTATGTGTCGATCCATCAAAGGTAGTGGATCTTTTGTATTTGCATGAGATTGCATAACGACGAGATTTGAATTGATTCTAATGCCCAGGACTGAGCTGACCTGATTTTCGAAGCCGGAGATGGTTTCGATAGATGAATATTCATGTCAAGATCGGATACGAATCTTGATGGTATTGAGATGAAATGGAATCAATTCTGAGAACGACGAACTGAGAAAGATGCATTGCATTTTAGAATTCTTATGCTTTATGTATTTCGTCTCTTATCTTTTTGTACCTGTTGATTATACTGAGATGATTCTCACCGGAGTTTATCCGGCTGTTGTTTTGTTTTGTGTGTGTGCATGACAACAGGTAGACGAGAGCTAAACTGAGTTGGGGTATGAGTAGTGGGAGCTGGCTAACTAAACGAAACGCAACAGTGAAGAAGAACTGTTAGAGATCAGCTGTTAGCATAGCATTGATATAGTTAGCGTTAAGATGGAACCTGTTTTTACTGCTGCTGGTCAGCTTTTGTATTAGCAGATGTAACATGTAATACCTATTTGTACAGGTTTGTTCTGTTATAAATAAATAGCTTTTGAAACACAAACATAGTCTTGTATTGTTACTCAGGACCAGCTTTTGGGACCAACTATAAAAAAAAAATGGGTTCCAGATTTCATCACGTAAATTCGAAGATTAAATTAGATGCTAACTAAACACTCATAAGATGAGATTAGAAGATTAATTGTGAGCAGAGAGCCTCACAACAGGTGGTATCAGAGCCTACTGCATCATTAAGATCATTGAATTAGATGAGTGGGGGTAGATCGAGTTCTGTTGAGTGATTAATGAATTGCATGCTTGTGTGGTATATGTCTTACTGCTTTCGAATTTATATCACATGATTATTATGAATAAATGGTAAGAATATACCGAGGAGTTATGAGAATTACATGCTTTGGAAGTGATTAATAGCATGTATTGAGTGAAGTATGAATCAGAACTCGATCTCTTGAGCAGCAGTACATTCATGTCTGCTAATCAGAGGAGGGACTGAGACTGGCTTGTTCTTGATTGATGAGAAATGATGACCAAGTCTGTTTGACTTATAGATATGCCTCCTCGAAGAACAATTAACAGACAGACAGAGCAGG
>KV001308.1:7975-39913 GCA_001598015.1 Dorcoceras hygrometricum | reverse complement strand
GTGCAAAAGGAGCTGAAGCTAGATTGATAAGGCAACGAGGAGCACAGTTTGTGCTACCAGCAGCGAGAGTATCGCAAGAAAACCTAAGATTCCACCACCCCCTCGATTTGATGTTGGAGGTAACAATAGTGGAAAGAAAAATTTCTTTAAAGGAAAAGGAAAACAATTTAAACGTTCAGGTACCAGTAGCTCCTCCAGTTCAAGTGAATTCAAACAACTGGGAGCTGGACAGAAATCTGGAAATTACTGTACCAAGTGTGGAGGTAGACATGCTACAGAACAATGTAGAGGAGTGTCTGGTCTTTGTCGTAATTGCAATCAACCTGGACATTTTGCACGAATTTGTCCTCAACGTGATTCTGGAAATACACAGAATCCGGGAACAGCGAGAACAATGCCAATGCCAGAAAGGCAAGCCTCCTCTGTACATTCATTTCAACCCCAGAATCAGCAGCAGAGTAGACAAGGAGGAATCCAAACAGTAAGTCAACCTCCTAAACAGCAAGCAAGAGTGTTTGCTTTGACTGAAGAACAAGCACAAGCAGCTCCTGATGATGTTATTACAGGTAACTGCTATTTGTGCCATTTTCCTGCTTATGTGTTAATTGATACGGGTGCGTCACATACATTTATTTCGGAACACTTTGTTGCATCACATGAGTTACCTGTTGAACCCTTAGCTGAGATGGTGTTGGTTTCTTCACCTCTGGGGAAGGGAATGTTATCGATCAAAGCTGTTAGGAATTGTGTGTTACAGTTTGAGGGTCATGAAATGGAAATTGATTGTGTTGTGCTTGGGTTATCTGATTTTGATTGTATCATTGGCATAGATATGTTAACCAAGTACAGGGCAACCGTAGATTGTTTCCAGAAAGTGGTCCGATTCAAACCAGAGAAAATTAATGAGTGGAAATTTTATGGTAAGGGATCACGAGCCCGAATTCCTTTGGTTTCTGTTATCACTATGACTAATGTACTACAGAAGGGAGCAGAGGGATTCCTGATTTATGCAATAGATATGAAGAAGAATAGCTCGAATCTGGTTGATATACCAGTAGTTTGCGAATTTGCTGATGTCTTTCCTAATGAAATCCTAGGATTACCTCCATATCGAGAGGTAAATTTCAGCATTGAATTGATGCCAAGTACACAACCAATATCGAAAGCACCGTACCGAATGGCACCAATTGAATTAAAGGAATTGAAATAACAGCTGGAGGATCTTCTTACCAAGGGATACATTAGACCAAGTGTGTCTCCTTGGGGTGCTCCAGTATTATTTGTGAGAAATAAGGATGGATCGATGAGGTTGTGTATTGATTACCGGCAACTGAACAAGGCAACGGTAAATAATAAATACCCGTTACCGCGAATAGATGATTTATTTGATCAGTTGCAGGGTTCGTCAGTATATTCGAAAGTTGATTTGAGATCTGGATATCATCAATTGCGAGTAAGAGATGAGGATATCTCGAAAACTGCTTTTCGAACGAGGTATGGTCACTATGAGTTTGTGGTGATGCCTTTTGGACTGACTAATGCACCAGCAGTGTTCATGAGTCTAATGAACCGAGTCTTTCAGAAATATCTTGATGATTTCGTGATTGTATTTATTGATGATATTCTGATCTATTCAAAGAACTTGGACGATCATGCTAACCACCTTAGAACAGCAAATGCTTCGAAATGAGAAATTGTATGCTAAACTATCGAAATGTGAGTTTTGGTTACAAAGAGTGGTATTTCTTGGGCATATTATATCTGGAGAGGGTATTTCAGTTGATCCCAGTAAGACAGAGGCAGTGATCAATTGGCCTAGACCGAAATCTGTGCCAGAAATTCGAAGTTTTATGGGTCTTGCAGGGTATTACCGACGGTTTATTCAGGATTTCTCGAGTATTGCAAAGCCTATAACTCAGTTGACACAGAAAAATGCACCCTTTGTTTGGTCAGAAGCATGTGAGAACAGTTTTCTGGAATTAAAGAAGAGATTAACTACCACACCAGTGTTGACAATTCCTTCGGGTACTGGTGGATTTGTCGTGTATTTTGATGCGTCTCACCAAGGATTGGGGTGTGTTTTGATGCAACGAGGTCATGTGATTTCATATGCCTCAAGACAGTTAAAACCACATGAAATTCGATATCCAATTCATGATCTTGAATTGGCAGCCATCGTATTTGCATTGAAAATATGGCGACATTATCTTTATGGTGAAAAATTCGAAATCTTCTCTGATCATAAGAGTTTGAATTATCTGTTTTCCCAGTAGGAATTGAATATGAGACAACGAAGATGGCTGGATTTATTAAAAGATTTTGACTGTGAAATCAAATATTATCCAGGGAAATCAAATGCAGCAGCGGATGCTCTGAGTAGGAAGATTTGTGCTTTGTCTTTGACTACGATCGGGGTATCTAATTTGATAGAAGATTGCTGCATTTCTGGGTATTCATTTGAAACAGAAAGAAAACTGATGAGAATTTGTGCTCTCAGCGCTGAACCCGAATTGTTAGTTCGAATTAAAGAGGCACAGAAGAGAGATTTGAATATCCAAAAATCTGTTGAAATGATAAAATCGGGACACCAATCTGAGTATCGCATTAGCAGCGAGGATGTATTGTATGTGAACAACAGACTTGTTGTCCCAGATGTTATGGAATTGAAAAATCAGATCTTGAGGGAAGCCCATCGAAGTAAATTCAGCATTCACCCTGGTGGCAGGAAAATGTATAATGATTTGAAGAAACACTACTGGTGGAAACAAATGAAGTCTGATGTGACTGAATTTGTTTCAAAGTGTTTGAATTGCCAGCAGGTGAAAGCGGAAAGAAAGAAACCCGCTGGTTTATTACAGAGTCTATCAGTTCCTGAATGAAAATGGGATCACATTTCCATGGACTTTGTAACGAAATTACCAAAATCATCCCGAGGTTGTGATGCAATTTGGGTGATTATCGATAGGTTGACAAAATCCGCGTGTTTTATCCCCTATCGAATGACCTATCGACATGATCAAATGGCAGACCTTTATGTTCAAGAAGTGGTAAGACTTCATGGGATACCAAAATCGATTGTCTCTGATAGAGATCCCAGATTTACTTCTCATTTTTGGAGTAGTTTACAACAAGCGCTGGGTACAAAACTACATCTAAGCACTGCGTACCATCCTCAAACTGATGGGCAATCTGAAAGAACAATTCAGACACTTGAGGATATGCTTAGAGCAGTAGTATTGGATTTTAGTATTTCATGGCAAGATTCATTACCACTGGTGGAATTTTCATACAACAAAAGCTACCAAACCAGTATAGAAATGGCTCCGTTCGAAGCGTTGTATGGAAAGAAGTGTCGTTCACCACTATATTGGGATGATGTATCAGAAGTACCTGAGTTGGGACCGGATTTAATCAGGGAAATTACTGAGAAAGTAAAAGTAATTCAGCAGAGAATGAAAACAGCGCAACACAGACAAGCGAGGTATGCAAGACTTGCATTACCTCCATCGTTGGCTGGTATACATGATGTTTTTCATGTATCTATGCTGAGAAAGTATATGCCTGATGCATCTCATGTTATTCCTGTAAGGTCAGTTTTATTCAGATTCTTGATCGGAAAGAAAAATAACTTCGAACGAAGATTATTCCATTGGTGAAAATTCAATGGAATCGACATGGAGTAGAAGAAGCGACGTGGGAAGTTGAGGAAGATATGAAACAACGATTTCCTTACCTATTCCAGTAAGGTCAGTTTTATTCAGTTTTGTTACTGCATAATTCTTATATGCATATAGTGACTGCTGATGAGTTCGGGGACGAACTCGAATTTTTAGAGGGGGAGAAATGTAATGCCCGAAATTATTACATCGACATTTAGTGATTTGAAGTTCCAAATGATTGATGTTTGATGAAGTTGAATTTATGAGCTCGGATTTCTTCTGGAAGTGGTGTGTGATTCAGGAATTTTGCATCGTTGGATGTCGCTAAGTAATTGGGACGAAGCAAAGAATTTGATAAACTCGTTCAGCAGCAGGTTACTGTAGCAAAGTCAACAAAAGTCAACAGTACTGTAGCTACCTGCTGGTATTTGGGTCGTTGGGAAAGGATTGTTGCCGGCAGTAGACGCGCAAATACACGATTCAATAAGGAAGCGCCACGTGTAGGTTACTGTTATGCACGTGGGAACCAGCAGCGAGAGTTCTTTGTGAATCTGCTGGTTTAGTCACGTGGGAACCAGCAGCGAGAGTTTCTTACGCACCTGCTGGTGTATGCATCTGCTGGTTTGTTAGTGTGTCGACTGTTTGAGGACGTAGGTGCGACGTTGTCGTTTTAAGAATAAACGCAAATCAGTCGATACAAGTGTGAAACTTGGTTCCAGCAGAAGGAGCAATGTGACATCGTTTTAACTTATGAAACAGGAACCTCGATACGATGTCGTTTTGAATAACTTAGCGAAACCAGTCGTGGGATTATTAGAGTGAACCAGCTGTTGGGTTTTGAAGCAGCAGAGAGAGATTAGGAACCAGTCGATAGTTTGTTGTATCTGCTGATTCACCCAGTTTAAGAATAATGTGACGTCGTTTTAACTTATTACACAGGAACTACGATACGACAGCATTTGAATTAGTAGCGAGCCCAATCGATGAAATATTTTAGTGTGACCAGCTGGTGAGTGCTTTCAGTAGAGATTGGGAATCAGCTGTTGGGCTATTACATCGTCGTCTGGGTTAATTGATACAGCGTCGTTTGATATTGAAATACAACGACTGGTTGTTATGTGTAGGTATGACAGCTGATTGAGAAAGCTGGTTATGTCGCGACTGGTTGGTTGTGAAAGCTGGTTTTGTTGCGACTGAATAAACTGTTGAGACGCTCGAAGAAGCTGGATTCGAAGCGGTGGGAGTTTATCCTCTAACAACTGATAAACACTCAGCATGACACGTGGAATGCGAATTGAACACGTTGTAAATGCTGCAGGAAAAAACAGAGACCGTTGTCTATAAATAAGATTGAATTCAAAATCCTTGTAACTCTTGTTACAGACTTCAGGGTTAACTTTGTGAGTTATTGGGAACAGTTGCAAGGAAACCGAAGCAATATTTGAAGACTTTAAACAGAGAATAACGAAGGTATAATTTGACAGAAGAGTCAGGGATTAGATTACTCGAGAATGATATTTCTTGAGTTATCCCGATGAAATCACATACATGTTTGATATTGTTCTTGATTTAGAACTTGAGTTATGTATGTGTCGATCCATCACAGGTAGTGGATCTTTTGTATTTGCATGAGATTGCATAACGACGAGATTTGAATTGATTCTAATGCCCAGGACTGAGCTGACCTGATTTTCGAAGCCGGAGATGGTTTCGATAGATGAATATTCATGTCAAGATCGGATACGAATCTTGATGGTATTGAGATGAAATGGAATCAATTCTGAGAACGACGAACTGAGAAAGATGCATTGCATTTTAGAATTCTTATGCTTTATGTATTGCGTCTCTTATCTTTTTGTACCTGCTGATTATACTGAGATGATTCTCACCGGAGTTTATCCGGCTGTTGTTTTGTTTTGTGTGTGTGCATGACAACAGGTAGACGAGAGCTAAACTGAGTTGGGGCATGAGTAGTGGGAGCTGGCTAACTAAACGAAACGCAACAGTGAAGAAGAACTGTTAGAGATCAGCTGTTAGCATAGCATTGATATAGTTAGCGTTAAGATGGAACCTGGTTTTACTGCTGCTGGTCAGCTTTTGTATTAGCAGACGTAACATGTAATACCAATTTGTACTGGTTTGTTCTGTTATAAATAAATAGCATTTGAAACACAAACATAGTCTTGTATTGTTACTCAGGACCAGCTTTTGGGACCAACTATAAAAAAAAAATGGGTTCCAGATTTCATCACGTAAATTCGAAGATTAAATTAGATGCTAACTAAACACTCATAAGATGATATTAGAAGATTAATTGTGAGCAGAGAGCCTCACATTGCCGATCTCACTCAGCTGGTCTCTGAGCTGGTTGCTGAGCTGGTCTCGGAGCTGGTTGCTGAGCTTATCCTGATTAACACTACGCTTCTAATCTGTCTGAGCTGTTGCTAATCTTTTCTGTTCTGAGCATTGTTCATCTTCTTCTCTATTGAACTGCTCTACGCTGCACTTGCTCTGCGCTTGGATGTCTACTGCTAGATTAGTTCGGGCGTCCCCTTACTTTTCTAGCTTAGACATGTCCTCTGTTGTATCAGCTCGGGTGTCCCCTCACTGTTCCAGCTTTGAATTATGAACGACATCAGCGTACTGTTCCAGCTCGCTTCTGTATGTTTCAGCTCAACGCTGCACACTTAAGTTAAATCTTTAGTAAAATATCAGAAGGTTTGTGGTAATCAAAATTAAGATTCTGATCTGTAAAAATAGATCCAACAATCTTCCCCTTTTTGGTTTACACAAAACCTGAATAATCAGAAACACGAAATAACGATTTGAAAATGTTTCTCCCCCTTTTTGTGGGAATAAAAAAGGTTTCGAAATCGTCTCCCCCTTAATATTTAAAACAAAACTCACCCTAAACAGAGCACGGGGTTATTTTATTTTGAAAACAGAAACTTTTATGAGGGACGACAGTTTGTGAAAGACAGTGCATGACATTTTGAAGAAAAAGTCTATGCTACTCAAAGGTTCTCATTTATTAGACCAGAGGAGCAATAGAAGATTCAATTTATAGAATTTACCATTTTTCCCTAGGATATAGCCTCGCCATCCCTAGAGATCTTGGCGTCCACAGACCTCGCGCAATCTGTCAACTCGTCGGAACAGATATTGCTGCACTTTCCTTTCGAGAAACTGCTCTGCAATTCAATGGAAATTCCTCCCCTTATCCATATAAAATGAGTTTTGAAAGCCTTAAAAATTTTGTAGCATAGACAAGCTTTCGAAGGATTATCAGAGCGGGCAAAATTTTAAAACCGTTTAAAATTTTCGAATAAAAATGCATTATTCGAGAACAACCTGCTCTGATACCAATTGTTAGGAACGAAAAATGGGGGTTTTTGTTCATGAGCTCTGCCACAATTTACGTGGGCTCTCACATCCCAAACACCAACCCCGTGAGTTACGTGCATTTTAAAAATTTTAGGAGTTGAAAAACAGCACGCAACTGCGAAACCAGATTGGCGTCAAGCTGGACCAACAGCTCTGCGAGCTAGTCCGGATTACCAGCAGGTCTGCGAGCTGGTTTAACACATACGATCTGGTTCCTTTAATTTTGAGCTGCAATAGCTCAGTAATTTTGAATGTGAATTCACCGAGATACAGATTGAGTAATGAATTAAAATCATGCGGAAGCAACTCAAATTGAACTCTTATATTCGAAAGCTCATTTACGGTTTTATGCGTAGTAAACAAATATGCAATGCGTGAATGTAAATGCAGTAAGTAGTAAAGAAATACGCTACAATTTGTTTATGGAAGTTCGGAGCTGAATCTCCTACGTCTTCCATTCTTTCGCAATCGGAAATGATCCACTATAAGACTTTGATTACAGCGACCATTAGTTGCAACCCACTCCTACGACCAGCAGCCGCAAGAACTCATAGCAACACCACTGCACACCAGCCCGTAAGCTGCACGTGTCTAACTCCACTTTTTTAATGCCTCAGTGAGAAAGGCTACACACACTTCTTTAAAGTCTCAGTGCGAAAGACAACTAAACTTGTTTAACGTCTCTGTCCAAAGACTACAATGATTTGATGTTTGTTATTCACTCAGCTAAACAATTAATCTCTCGGCTCTCATATGTGAGTGAATCTGTGTGTGAGAAGTTTACAGTGTATGCTTACTCTCAAATGTATTCTCATATACTGGGAAGTGCTTCTTCAAAGCTGATAACTCGTTGTCTTCCCTGTTTTTTTGTGCATCTCACGTTGTCTTGTTTTCATTCTGCTCTTGTGCACACCCCTTTCATTGCTGCCAGCTTCTGCTCTTGATATAGTCTCTTGTGCAATTCTTTCCGTAGGACACAAAGGTGTAGCCGTTGTAAAGGCTTCTGTAAAGTTCTGATAGTGTTGTACCTTGTGTCCTTTTGCATTTAATGCAATTGTAGGCTTTGTAGACTTTCAGCTCTCTTCATTTAATGTGTTGCAGCCTTTGCTCAAATTGAGCTCTGTCTTGATGTAGATGTTGCAGCAAATCAGTTTGAACTTTGTTTAAACCATTCCTCGTATATGCTCAAGTTCAAACTGTTTTGCTCTTAATGAACTGGTCTCTGAGCTAGTTTCTGTTCTGAGCTGGTTGCTGATCATACCAACTGGTCTCTGAGCTGGTCTCCATTCTTTGAGCTGGTTGCCGATCTCACTCAGCTGGTCTCTGAGCTGGTTGCTGAGCAGGTCTCTGAGCTGGTTGCTGAGCTGGTCTCGGAGCTGTTTGCTGAGCTTATCATGATTAACACTGCGCTACTAATCTGTCTGAGCTGATGCTAATCTTTTCTGTTCTGAGCACTGTTCATCTTCTTCTATATTAACTGCTCTACCTGCACTTGCTCTGCGCTTGGATGTCTACTGCTAGATTAGTTCGGGCGTCCCTTTGCTTTTCTAGCTTAGACATGTCCTCTGCTGTATCAGCTCGGGCGTCCTCTCACTGTTCCAGCTTGGACATGTGAACGACATCAGCGTACTGTTCCAGCTCGCGTCTGTATGTTTCAGCTCAACGATGCACAGTTAAGTTAAATCTTTAGTAAAGTATCAGCAGGTTTTGAGTTAATCAAAATTAAGATTTTGATCTGTAAAAACAGATCCAACACGAACCGTGTTTGGGTTAATTCTTGCTGGAACCGTCCGTGAATCGCCCTGCTAGAATGAAGAAATCAGCTTGGATCAAACTGAAATGTTAAACGCGAAATAGCAGTTTAACCCTTCGATATAAAAATAAATGAATTGTGGATTTACGGATTTCCTGGGCGTTACAAGAGCTCACGGTACCAGTTGTGCGATCCTTTCAAAATCTATTACAAATAAATTAAGATACAACACAATATTAGAGCATTTATTCGAAACTTCTTAAATATGTGTACAATACATAACATACTATATGTTGTAAGTAGAAATAATTTTATAATTTGATTTTGGTATAACATAAACATCTCTAACGCCTCTGTTAATATAGACTAGTTGCACGCTTTGCAGGGGAAGAAAGAAAATAGAACCAAAATTTAATTATCTCTTAAACAATTGATTTAAATGGGTGCAAAATATTTCAAACTAGACCCTAATTTTATAGTTTAGAAATCTTAATTAGTTTTTGAAATTCAATTTTGTTGTAGTTTCCATTAAAGATTGGGGACTGTAAGTGGTTGATTTAGTTTTTATGTTTATTATTTATATATATGAGAGAGGAGGTTTAAACTGTTAATAGTACAGAATCAAAGGTGTGCAATGCTATTCAAGCACTGGGCAATAATAAAATATACTCAACATTGAGGGTTAATACGAATTTTGTTTAGCGAAATTGGGCCGTAGATTAGCGTTAAAATCACCAAAAAGTCCCTCCTCCGGGAGAATTGCAATAGACTTGGACACCCATATCGTCAAATCTCCACATCCCATGTACGGACAGCCACATTTCTCCATGAACGGCGCCAACGTACAACACCTCCAGCACCATGGTACAACTCGAGTCGGAAAAGACGAGAAAGAAGACGCCGTTCAGTGCTCCAATGTGGACTCCATAGACAAGAATCCCGCATCTCAGATCGGTTACGACGGGCCCCACTCGCCGCACGCGCTCCATGATTCCGGTGGGGGCGGAGTCATGGATGGCGTGGAGGTGGTTGGACCTCACGCACTGTACGAATCGGCTTTGGTTCCGGTTGCCGCTTCTGCCGGTGGGGATGTTGGTGCGGACCAGCTTACGCTGTCGTTTCAGGGGGAAGTTTATGTTTTCGACTCCGTCACGCCGGAGAAGGTCTTTTGCCCCTCCGTTCTTCTTGTTATTTGTTGATTGCATTAATTTTTGTCTTAGAAGTAAAGGAATTTGTTTGGTATTTGAAATTAGCTCTCTGTTAAAAATTGTTGCTTTGGAACCTTCATTGTAGATGTGATAGGACTTATTCGTGGATAGTGTGATTTGTTATAGTATCTTTGGTTTGCCTGATTGTGATTCGAGATATGAAGTGAACAAAGGTTATTATGGTTTCATTGACACTGTAGTGCGATGTGAGCCTACGGCTTTATGTTTTTCTTTAATCTTTAGTTGGTTTGTGCTTAGCTAGTCAGTGACGAATTAAGAGGTTCCGCCCCTTCATTTATGTTCAGGTTCAGGCGGTTCTGTTACTGTTGGGCGGCTATGAAGTACCCACTGGTATTCCTACACCTGGGATGACTCCTCCAAACCATAGGGTGTGGACAGTTGATTGATGTTTGATTATTGAAATATATCTTGACGCAGCATAAATTTACGCCTGTTAGGACTTTTCTATTTGCCTCAATAGGGTTTGGCCGAACAAACAGGGAGGTCGAGTCAACCACAAAGGGTTGCTTCTTTGAACCGTTTCCGAGAAAAGAGAAAAGAACGATGCTTTGATAAGAAAATTCGCTATACTGTGCGCAAGGAAGTCGCTCTCAGGTAATAAAAACTATCAGATAATGTCCAGTAATGATGGGTTTTTTGTTATTTTTCTCATATTCAGGCTCCTATATCTGCTGCTTGACTCTTTGAAAAGCCAGTTATGCTATTGTTTCATGGATAACAGCCTATATTGTAGTTTAGTAATTTTGAATTCCATCAACATAGTTTTTTGTTTTCTTTAATTGGTAGTTGAAGTCAGTTCAATTATGTTTATCAAATTGATATGATGTGATGTTGGTGTTGTAACGGGGATTTGGCAAATGATTGTCACCGTGGACTTAAGAACATGTCATACTAAAGTTTCACTCAGTATGTAAGATGTTATCAACCTTCTTTAAGGACCTTCAAGAGGTCTGACTAGTCCTAAACATACAATATGTAGTAAGTTAGTTTGACAAATTAAACAGGATGTCAGGCTTTGGCATGAGATTAATGTTGAGAAACTGGTAGCAAATCATGTCAATCCTATCATATTTAAAATTCTATCTCTAACACATCTCATCACCATGCTTTTAAATCTGCATCTTTATAGAGTACATGTATTCTGAAATCTTTCAGGATGCAGCGCAAGAAAGGTCAGTTTACATCATCGAAGTCAGTTTCTGAGGAACCCGGTTCATCCACTGCGGATTTTGATGGTGGACAAGAAGAACAGGAGACCTTGTGAGTGTCATTTTTCCACTCCTGTGGTTCTGTTGTTATCTTTTATGCCTCGTTGTCCTCTTCCTTTTTTCTTGTTATTTGACAGCAGATAATTGATTGCATTGAGCCACAGTTGGAGACGCATTGATCTATGTTTGTAGGTTTTTAATGGATATTTAAGTGTTGTTGGATTTCCTTGCCCATAGCAGATGTAGGCATTGTGGGATTAGTTCGAAGTCTACTCCTATGATGAGACGTGGGCCAGATGGACCAAGGACACTGTGCAATGCATGCGGTCTTAAGTGGGCCAACAAGGTGCTGTGTATCACTGGTTCAGTATATCTAACTTGAATGTTCCGCAATTTCCCTATGAGTTTCATTTTCCCCACGTGGGACTTATTGTGTCTCCTAGAAGTAGTCATGGGCACTTTATCTACGTACTATGAATACCGCTTTTTATTGATATGTCGACACTTTATCCAAATAAAAATTCTGATATGTATATATACTCATTCTTTTTAACAAAGTAACTTTCATAACAAAAATCTGTATTTAAATGGTTCATTTAAGTGGCTATTTAAATCAATGCTTATATTTTGTTCATTGAAAACACTTGCTGTGGCAATATCACCTATCTGATTGTGTTAGTCTTTCTGTTTTTATTTTGACTGTGTTAGGCTATTTATAAGCATATGGTAAATTCTTTGTTTGGTGCTAGTGGCATTGATGAGTTCATGCACAAGACTTTTTTAGATCATCAGTTTTAGTAAAATGCTTGACTGCTAAATTCAATTCTGGAAGGATGTCTCTAAACTCTGTTGTAACTTTGAAAGTGTCATCTCTTTGCCACATTTTAAGATCATTTTTTCCATTTTATATGGAAAACACTTGAAATGCAAGAAAGTAATTAAACCTCGTTTTATGAAGTCTGATTAAACTGTCCTATGAGGTTGATTTCCAAGTCGAGGCCATTCAAAACTTGTTGAATTGATGCTATTAAAATTACTCATTGAAGCTTTTGCTGCTGCAGGGAGTACTAAGAGACCTTTCAAAAGTTCCAATCGTTGCTGTGCAACCACATTTTATGGATGCTGTTGAAATTGTATGTCACTTTTTAAATTTAAAAGTTTTTCTCATTGATGAGAAGCCATATTCGTTCTTCCATTTATTCTCTTATATGCGAAGAGTTTCAGCTTTTCTTAGTTTGCACTTCCATGTTCATGAACAGAGCAATGGTGAAACTCATGGCGCAGATACCATAATCCCTTCTGCTAATGCAATTACTTCCACCGCAGAAAAGACAGTGTTGAACGCTTAAAGGTGATTAAGAAATTACTGTCAATTGTGATGAATTAGATGCTGATGGATGGAGTGAGATGCATTATCTTTCTACTTGTTTGAATATGAGAGTTTCTTGTACATATACTTTATGTACTATTAGTAGGAGGATATGGGGGATCAGCTACAGTACATATAGGCTTTTCTTTTTTTCGATCTGAGTGCATGAAATCTTGTTCACAAATTCGTTGTTCCCTAGAGAACAAACATAATGTTAGACCAGAAATGTATTACACCCATCTGCTTTATTAGCTTTCAAATTATATGCAATGTTGACTTTTTATATCACGTTTGCCATAACAACGTTCCTAAGCATGGTTCGTCACATTTCACACTACAACGTTGAGAAAAGTGGAAAAAAACAGAGTAAACAACTTGGCGGAGCTCATTACTTAACCACATTCCTCCTCAACCATAGATCATATATTACCATATGGAACGCATCGAATTTTATGGGGGGTGTATTCCATTGGAAATGTCTCTGCACCTGTTCATCCACGGAGAATAAGGTAAATAATTGAGATGTTTAAGATTGACTCGTGGGTCTAAAAGTTTTTTCCTTATGTTGTCTTTGCTGACCTTGAGTAGATTTTTGTGTAACGTTGTGTATTCTGCACCTGCTTTGGCCTTCAAAATGTCCTTGAGTTTGTACACATCTGCCTCTTTCAAAAGCAATGCAAATTTTTGCCAATCAAGAATGTCAACAAATGGCAGATCAAAGTGATCTCCCAATATTACTGCAAAATGGCAGATTGAAGGATCACATTATAGAAACCAAAAAGGACCTCAAAAAAAGTAGGCAACAGTACCTGGAACACATCCATAATGAATCGCCCTAGTGATTCGACCACTAGTGTGTCTTAGGCCAGCAGGACAGATGCAGAATTTTGCCCTATAAAATTTGTATATTGTGCTTAGGTTAGGCACTGTTTGGTTCTGAAAATCAAGTTCTTTGTCTTCTGCCCATAGATTCACCAGCTTCTTTCTTATCTCCGAATTGCATTTGCCTTCCCAGTAGCCAAGAATTGTCCTGCCCGACTCACTATCAAACATTAGTTTACCAGGAACGATAAAGGATTTGCTGTTTTCAATTCTGAGAATATGATACTGTGTGACCTATTAATCGTAGTTTTAGCTGACAGTAACAGCGTAACTTGAGCCGGTTGGCTTGTAGTCCATCTGGCACAATATGTCTCGAACTAAACTAGCCTATGGAACATGGTTAGGATAGAACAAATCGTAACTGAACCTATGCTGGTTTAATATCAATAACATCAAATTTATTGTTGTCTCCCAAACATCTGCAACAATCTCTAGCTCACAAGTGATTGCTGCAACTAAGATTATTGAGCTGCAAACACCTTAAATACCTCCTGTTTACGTCATATCCTCCGGCTGATTGTGCAAATGGTTGATTTATTTGTGGAACTGCAAAATCTTTGTGAGGGATGAATCCATCTCTATAACCAGAAGAACAGACTGCTCGGATGGAGTTCTTGATGAGCATATGAACGCCTCGAGTCGCTCCTAAATCGTATTCATGGCATGAGATGAAGAAATGGTCGGAGCCGAGTGTTCTGTTCCAGTATGGGTGCTTGAGGATTAGGCCCTCAACATAATTCTTGACAACTGACTCCATTTTCTGGTACGAGGATACCTGCATAGCCAGAGAATTCAATCCAGGCAAATGACAGGTGATGGGACAACATTTAATCCTACAAATTATGTACTTGAAGAAGGAATGAAAAACAAAGAAGAAGAAGAAAGAAACCTAAGATTTACTAGGTATTTTAAGTTTTTAAAGGGCTCCATTAACGTAATCTCGCCATCTATTTTTAACCATAGATGCGTTGAATATACATATTCCAAGACCATGTTGATAGTAACACTCGTCCACACATTTTAAATATGATGAATTCGAATAATTTGATGAATACTATAATTTACAGGAGATCAAAGTTCATTATTTTTATCTAGTTTTTGACCCCTTTTTTATTGTTACAAATCCAATAATATAGGAAAAGGGCATGAATAATTTAAATGCGATATTCATGAAGTTGGAGTCATTTTTTTCTTGAAACTTAATATCCATTCGTATTATTTCAATATCATTGAATCTTTCACTGATTAAAATTACGGATTCTTCGGTTGTTCATATTTAAATTAAATTTTCAATCAAAATATTAGCGTCACAGTATTTTTACGGTAAAGACTAAACAGTAATCATCGTATCACATCTGAGAAAATGTTAATGTAATATAATAATAAATGCAATACCAATTAACATACACCAACACCAAAGCCAACATATTACTAAAATCTTAAAAAAGTTGCACCAACTTAAGATTAACAGTTATCATAATAATAATCTGAATAAACTAATCACTCTTAGCCGCATAAGTAAGGACTATGAAAATGGCAGCCAACACCACCGGGAAAACGAAGAGCAAAGAAAGTGGCGGCGGTTGAACCTGGCCGGGCCCCATCCCCAGCGGCAGAAATATCAGAAGCATGACTACACACAGCAATGCCACCACCGAACCCACACCCCAACCGCCGTGTTCCGCTTCAGCCCGCCGCATTGTCCAACAATATGAACGCAATTATTAATTTACTACTACCTTATCTTTATCTTTACAGGGAAAATATGTTTCGGGCAGAAAGGGTTCTTCTTGTACGTGTATATATATATAGGTTTAATTTGCATGGCGACTTTTCGCAGGCAACTGTTCAGAAAAGTCGCGTAGTATTGTTTTATGGAATTTCTTTTTGTTTCAGTATGGCAACTAGACGTAAACTTTTTTAAAACAAATCGCAGGGTTTTCTTCAGTTTTATCATTAATCTCACACTGGCCCTGAAAAACGAGCGAGAAACAGAGAAATTGTGTGTGTATATGTAAGAAATTGCTGACCTTTTGGCGAATTTTGTGACAAGAAAGGGGGATGAAGAACAAATGGGCATCATGAGGATCATCTGTCAGAAACGAGCTCTCTCTGATATTCTTGAAAAAGAATATTTCACTTGCATACTTCCAATGAACAGATCTTGGCGTATCATCATACGCATCCTCATCAAGATCTCCATCTCCGTATGCATAAATCTTGAACTTCCTCTCCATTTCGCCGTAATCCCTCCGAAAAACGCCTTCCGAATGATAAACATCTGCTGCAATCTCCTCAACATTCCGCCGCTGCTGATCACGAAACCCACCAAAAAAAGTTGGGAAGAAGTTGCATGAAAAGGTTAAAGGAAACAAAGGAGAAGAAAATGAGAATTTACTGTGGAAAAATCCGGAGGTAAGATTGGAATGGTGACGAGGTAGACTGATAAGAGTGAATAACAGAGGAGGGAACAGAGGCAAATGGCGAAGAGATGGCGATGGATTGTACGGAGGCTGAGCATTGCTGATTGTGAGAAAGAAGCAAAGAACTTGTTTGCCCTTTTGATCTTAATATATAATATGATTCTTGAAGAAAATGGCGAAGGATTTTCAAGGATGATCAAAGATAAATGGAGGGAAGAGGTGAACATCTTGGCAGTTAAGTTGGTTAAGTACAGGCAACTAGATAATGCCAGGTTTCTAGTTCATTGATATTTCGCTGCATGGGTATTTATGAGAATTGAGTGGCTAATCAGAGTCAATTAAGATGCACGAAATAGGAATTACAAAATTTTAGGCTTAAAAAAATTTTAAAGTAAAATCATTTGTATATCATGTTTAATATCGAGTTTTAGACTTATTTCTACTACTTAACTTTAACAGAAGCATGTCTTAAGAATTAGAAAAGGTCTATTAATATAGGATGTTCGCTGAATGTTTGGAGCAATTAATAGATTGCAGGTTTCCAACATTATTCAATTTCATTAAATATTGGTTGTTGAGAATCCCCTGATCCTGATGTAGTGAAACGTGACATCTATTTGAAGCAAAATTTTGCGTTTAAATGTCTTAGCTTCTTTCGGCTGATGTGACTCAACCATTATATCAATACGTTAAAAGAAATATTATGAGGTGACTGATATAAGAAATATAGATAGCCATTTTATATCGATTCCAGAATCACCACTAATGTCGAGTAAATATTAGTTGGTCGTCATTCATTCAGTTGAAATGCTTTCAAATGCCATGGAGTCATGGACCAAAGTCGACTGGTTTTAGGTTAAAGGGAAAAAAGAAAAGGCAAACCGTATAATCCTGTGAAGAATGTACGTAAACTTTTTAAATTAAAAAGTGACTATTTTGAAGATACGTGTATGAAAAACAAAGGAAAGAAACAGATATGAACACTTGCTATAAGAATTTACAAAAAAAATGCCAAACTTCATAAAAGTGAGAAAAGAGTAGGCAGAAGTCGAAAGATATAACAAATAGTAATACAAGCAGGGGAGACAAATTTCTCACGGCAAACCAAAAACTGGATAAGAAACCTTTCATAAAGGACGGAAGCATCATCTCTTATATTCATTGAGGCACTTTTAAGCATTGCATTTATAACAATACAATCATCGTGAGGACAAAAAAATTACTATAGAGGGTCGGAAAAGGAATGGTCAAACATCACTTGCGTATTCATTTTATAGAAAGAAATGCGACTCTCCAAGTTACTGCAAAAACATATAAAGAATTTACACATTTTAGAGGACTAATGGCACGTCAACGTGAAATGAATCTGGTGATGGCAGTTGAATTTCTTGGCCATTCTAAATTTCAACTGATGGATAAATACCAGTAACAGAATTACGACCAGCACCATTGGAATCGGGGTTAGCGTAAAACGGTGAGTGGAGCTCCCCAGAATGTGATGACTTTCGTGACTTCGGGTTTTTGGGAGATGCGGAATAAGAGTCAGTGGAACCACTGCTAGTGTTATAAAAGGACGAGGTAGGAAGCCCGTGGATCCTTGGCAGGCCTGTTGGGTCAGTGCTCAAGCTGTAACCTCTTTCGACTGAATCAGCTTCAAGTGGTAATTCATCCAACGTCTAACATGGAAAAATCTTATCACCAGTTGGAAAAGTAAGAGAACAAAAATTCTCAAGACTAAATGAACACAGCAGACAGGTTAGAAATACATATGATTATGAATTGTACTGTGACGGCTAGATTAATCGTGTTACTAACTCAAGGAACTTTCTACACAAAGATTGGAGAAACCAAACTGTTGCTTGGCGTAGCTCTGAATGGATGAGCCTTCGTGCCAGAATGCTTAATTTGCACCAAGAAACACAAAAACTATGCGAAATGAAGCTATCAATTGTAGACTTGTGAGCCGTGATGTATAAGTTGACATTTGGTATACATTACAAAATTTGATCAACCATCACAAATATCGAAAAGAAAAGTAAACTAGGTGACAAGGAGCGAGAGAAAAAAAATACGTGATCAGATAATTCTGAAGGAAATATTCAAATATTTTCAGGAAAGCTCTTGGGGGTACTACAAACCAACAACGGATGTTGTTAGACTTGAAATTCTGGCACTTACCCGGAAAGCTTGCTGCAGGACCCGAAGTGACTCCCTGGTACGCTTTCTCTTCATGGCTACCTCATCTGGTTCCTGTAACATCTCTTCTAGCAAGTTGTCTCTGCCCAAAACACAAAAATAGAAAAATCCAAATTTAGGCACCTGACGAAACTATGAAAAAGCATCAACAGTGTTCAGCTAAATTAATAATGACAATTCCTTGCAGACAGGGAAGATAACGTCTTACATTGAGCAACTCTCAAACTAAAGCCAATCAAATGATACCACGCAAAGATAATGAAACGGTCTTCTATTTGGAAAGAAACTTCACGTAAAACATGAATGAGAAAGGAAGCGTGGTAGTAATGTCTCTCCCTTTTCTCGTTCTTGATAAGGATGAGACAAGAATGAAGTACAACAGGACTCAAGTCAAGCAACGAATGTTATTATGCAAAGATAACAAAGTAGTTTTCTTGAACAGAACACTCTTAAGAGAGCTCCACATAAAACATGGATATGAAAGGAAAGGAAAGTGGTTGTTAGTAAGGTCTATCCCTTGGACTCATTCTAGAGTGTGATGAGACAGAAACGAAGTAACATTGCTTCCAACAAAGGCACTCAAGAGTCAAGAGTCAAGAGTCAAGAGTCAAGCCTCTCTCTGCTAGCCAGTGTATTTTCTGATTTGGGATGTAACATATCAATGGAAACAGGAAAGCCGGCATATCAACTTGATTTTGCTTGTTTGGCATTTATCTCTTTAGCCGACATAAAATACAGAGAACTTTTAGAATCATAACATACCTGTAAAGCTTTTTGATGAAGACGTTGTGGAGCTCACGCTTGGTGTGGTTTACCTACATTACATAACCAACAATAATAAAATTGTTAAATGAATATGTACGTAATTTAAGATAACATAGGAAACAAGTCAGTATCTGACACCAGCAACAGCTACAAAACTTTGCTCCACGAAAAATGAAAACAAGAGAATGATGAACAGGTTATGGTCAAAATCCCGAAATATATAACTGATTTGTGGGGATTAGAATTTGGTCAGAAACAATGGGTATATGATTGATTCTTTTTTGCATAAAGGAAATCATAATCGACTGGTGAAGTGAGAATTTCCACGGGATGTACGAATCAAATAAAGCGAGAAAGAGAATTGAAAGAAAATGATAAGAACAACTTACCAGAAAATGCATTATTGCTTTCGGTACAGAATCCTCAATGTTCTTCCGGACAATGTCATAATATGATCTCAACAACAGCTTAGTAACAGCAATCTCAATAGTCTCATGATCCGAATGAGCTTCCGAGGGCCTTAATACAGTTGGGGGCTTATAAGTGAACAGGAAATACACACGTTAAGACCGCGAGCAGGACGAAATAAAGTTTTACAAGCAGAATGTAGCTCAGTACACAGTACCACATACCTCTCTCAAATGAATCATCGAAATATGCTGCTCCAAATTCATAACTTGTCCATTGAATGGTTTGCTAGTTGGATTATCTTTAACAACGGTTCGATTGTCATGACCACCGAAGATCGATGATATTCCCCAGGATGAACCAGCACTGCTAACTGGTCAGTCATAAATGAATGTCAGAAGGGTTTTCAGGAAGTGTTCACTTCTCCTATGCGAGAACCATTGCACTGGTTAAAAATATAAATGTAAATGTATGCTTAAGGTACAGCGACTCCAAACTCACTCAAGTTTCTAAATTCATGAGATTTTTTAAAATAGTTCATTTGTCATAAGAACAAAATCGTCCTGCCAACAACTTGCTTCTGGAGAGGAAGTACTAGTTTTACAGCTTAATAGTTCTTCCATCCCTGTAGAAATGATCAGGTCTAAGTTCCTCAGCCATCATGTGCTTTCAAGTTAGGGTGATTATAACAGATGGTGGGTGTCAACCCTCACCGAGCAAGCAGTCAATTAGTTTGATATCACTGTACCGGTCATGGTGAAATAAAACTAAACGAATATAATTTTCCCAAGTTCCCTCTTGGAGAGTTATATACAAGAGGAATTTAATGCTAACATCATAATCATTTTCATGAAAGAAAAATCACAAGAATTACCGGACGGTGTGGTTTTTTCATTGTCTGCAACTGGTCGAATGCCCTTTTTTGAATGGAGAGAACAGCAACACCATTAATCAACAGTATAACTGGAAAATTAATGTTCAGGATATAACTTGGAGGCTATTGCCAAGCAAAACTAACCTGCTCCGGAACAATGCCATTCACTTGTCGAGCAAGAATAGCACGAGATTTTACGTTTTTTTCTGAATTTGGTGCTTTCTCTAACTCACCTGCATCCTAATTATCAAGTACAAAAAAAAGGATGAGCATACCCTTGTTCAGAACCCCGGTTAAAAAATTAATTAAAAAGGGCAGCAAGTGCACATTGTCTTACCTTTTGCCTTGGAACTGGAGCAGCAAATTTTGATGACCTGTTCTGTTGCAGTGCGGTCTCCAAAGCTTTATTCCCACCAATAAAATTTGGATGGGAAGTGTTTATGTAATCCATCTACATAACCCGAAAAAAAAAATGAATCCTGATTCCAAAATATCCCATTCCCATGAAAACAGTTACAAGGAAATTTAAGGCAAAAGATGAGGATGGAAATGAATCCTGATTCCAAATGTATTATTATATAATGATGCAAAAGCAAAGAGCACCAAGGTATAGACGAGGACGGTAATTGAAATATGCGTCGAGAGGAAAGGGAAAAGTTTGTACTTCACTCTAATTAGAAACGAATGCTACATTACTGTGAGTTGTTTATTGATGATTTGACATTAAAGTCGAGTATTCTGAAATTGGAAGTTCCAAATATAATAATAGCAACAACAACAAAAGTAATAGCCAAAGTAATTATGACACTGTGGAGTCTGATATTTTTAAACCTTTGGCTCAATGCTCCTAAATTACTATGCAGATCCAATGTTCTAAATTTAGGATTCAGAAATTATATGGAAGGAAAAGAAACAGGCAATGGAACATGAAAATTCATACTACCTCCATCTCCACAATGTGTCCTATCATTGTCTCTGATGGTTCAAGACCTTCTCTTAAAAAATTTCCAACAACCTCATCCATGCGCTTTCTGAGCACTGGAAAACGCTGCAATTCATTAACCATACAGCGATGGCTCATCTGAAAAAATGAACCGTGTCAAAATCCTGACAAAGATAAAGCACATCTAAAAAAACCGATAGGATCTATAAGAACAAGCACCTTGATTAGCTCATCGTAAATAAATCTGGCACACTGAAGACTTGGATCCAGCAGGCGAGCTATTTGTCTCCGAATAAGAACTTCAAAAGGAACCTACATGGTTGTATTTATTTCAAGAACATGTTGGTGGAAGGCTGAAAACTAAATAAATCATTTTATATTTTCCTTTTCCAGAAAAAAAGACAGCTAAGACTTACTTCAGGCACAAACAGTGCAGATTTGGGACCCGTAGCATTTTGAATGGCAGTGTGGATGTCATCATCTGTTAAATCTGCACATGGATCTACGTCCTGTAGAAAGGGATGTGTTAACAAAGTTAAGTTTGATCTAACAATAAATTTAACATCTTCAAGAATCCAAAACTCTACAAATTACTGGGATGGATGAAGAGTATTTAGTATTTTTTCTTAAAATGATCAAGCAAGCATTGGTCAAGAGAGAAGTATTCAAATTCAAGGGCTAAACTCCGCCACTGTAAATTCATATCAGGCAAGAATACAGCCTACAGGGCAACTCAAACATTTGACATAGGTTTGTTTACTCAATGATCTGCTTTCTACTCACCCAACAAAACACTTACAGCTGCCCCAGCGAGGAAAACATATTGTTCTACAGAACAGCCAAAGGATAAATTATATTCATAAAACAGTGATAAAATTTTCAGTTTTTACCAGTGAGTACTTGAAACCAATCGTCACAGCAATACCTTACAGTAGTTAGATATTTAAAACAGATCTACAGTACAATACTTAACAAAGCATATGCACAACATTCTAATCAAGATTCAAGAGCACAAACCTCCAAGCACTTCACAAATATATTCTGGAAAATATAATGGATTCTTGCCCCACCAGACAACTCAGATGTTGACATTTCTTCATTTTTTCCTTCTATCATCGACGAAAATGCTGTTTCCGACGAAAAAGGAATCAATCAATATGAGATGTCAGGTAATGCGAATAAAGGCAAGACTAGCTTTGACATTTCATGCTTGATCAAATATTAGACAACAGACTACAAATGCCTAAAGCGAATAAACTGCTACAGAACAACAAATTTATTGCATTATAATATAAAATGAACTTGGAGATAAATGCAAAAACTTTATAGTTCTGTATACCAAGCAATTCAAAAAAGGACTATTGATGAATCAAGATCGGCTCATTTGCAAAATAAGCCAATTCTAATGACATCAACAACAAATGAGCTTTATGCAAACACCACACCATAATGCTCACTAATGGATTGAATTATTCACAGATCAACAAATAAATGTAATAACGTCTACCTTCAGAATATTTTGAAAGAATATTAAGCAACAATGCTCCCTGGCCAGCCTGTATTTCAGAAAAAGTTCAGAGCAAACAAGGAAAAACATAGGCACGTAGACTAGTCTAGAAAACCTTAGATTCAGTAATCTCTCCATAGCTTGCATGCTCCTTTGCAACCGAAACAAGGGCGGCACTTATGCGTGCCTTCAGCCCTGGAAGAATTGTCTTAATATGCTGCACCAGAATCTGTATAACAAGGAGAAAAATTTATACCATACGCATACTACAACAGAAAGTCTACCATACCCTTGTAAATGGCCACAGACTAAATTTGTGCCAAGGTAGAGTTGACTAAACAATTATTCCAGAAAATCCCAAATGTTGACCGAGTAGTGTGCTTTACAAGAACATTAACCAACCAAGGTCGAAAAATCAAATAGAACAAAAAAACAAATGACTAGGGTTGAGGCACAAACAAATATACCTGGTTCAACTTCTTGGCCAACTGAGGAACTCCACAGCGATCAGCAAGATCACTGTACACCTGCAAAGAAGATCAGCCCATTTAAGTGATCAAGAATGAGAAGGGAATAAAAACTATCAATAACAATATCAAGTTCATACTGGTCGACTGCGGAAAAATTTCTCCTCTGCTATAAGGGCATCCTTGATGCTCCGATTCAAGAGAATGTCCTGTTTCATGATGGAAACAACGCCATCAAGGAAAGAGCATTGAAAGTTATTGATTAGTTTTCATAAAGCATGATTCTCATCTCTCAAGGTAAGATAACAATCCAGTCATCAGAACAGAGCAACACAGGCAATTCCTGATCACGTGTATTATTTTAACAACATAGTCAATTGCAAAGACACAACTAACCAAAAACTGAACGATCATACTCATTACCACAAAAAGATTAATTATAAGCAGATGCAAACCTTCATACTGAAAGCTCGACAGGCTAAAGGGTCCAAACAACTAAAATATAAAATCTGAATACCACTTTAATAACTAAACAGAAAAGGAAACATTCAAGTTTAGTACTTAAAAAAACTATAAAATGCAGTCACCACTTGCATCTTTCAGAAATTTAAGTATTACCTCTTGACTACGATTCACAACACCTACATAACCAAGCTGAAGAGGAATCACTTTTCCCAGCAAAAAGTTGCGGGCATCAGTACCTCTGTCCATGATATCCAACTGAAGAGCCAAAGTGAGAATAAAAATCATATCTTAGAGAAAAAGCCAACTGCACATAAGAATTAGGAGCTTAAAAACCCTCACCTTCGTAATTACACCAATAGTTCTATTACCTGCATACGAAGAATTTCATAAACGAGCCTTAAAGCCCAAAACAGAATATTTTGCTATTCATAGAAATAGTTTATAAAGTTTTCTGAAAAATGAATAGATTAAGAACAAAGCCAACCATCAGGATCAGCAATTCCAGCCATCTGAAGGGCATCTGAGTTTGCCAGATCAGAATTTGCAGGTGATACAGCCAGTATCAAACAACTTGGAATTTTAATGTATGACATTATCATAGTTCTAATACGAGCTTCAATATCAGAAGGCTGGTCACCAACAGGAACTTTTGTTAGTCCCGGTAAATCCACAAGAGTTATGTCAAGAACATTTGGTGAAAAAATCTTTAAACGAATCTGTTTGTCTGAAACACCCTTGTTTTTTCCTGCTTCTCTCTCTGTATCAGCCTAAATAAATTCCAACAGTCAAATCCAAAGATAATCAACAAGAAAGGTGTAGGTAAATAAGTGGTGAAGAAAGGAGGATTACAGCAATCAAAGCAATGAGAACAGCAATAAAATATTGTTTGCCCAGTGGCAAGCATGAAGCATGCTGACCGAATCTTTTGCGACCAAGATCAAACGACCAAGATCAACACAGTATTAAAATCATAAGCTATTAATTACGCAATCAAATATGAGTATTCACACAGAATTGCTTTATTTGGTTGGTCCACATAGTCATCTGGCTTTGGCAAAGTGAATTTGAATGACTTCATTGAAAATCAGCGGATTTGCAATGGCAATTTCTGAAGGGAATATCAAATGAATCCCAAATACGAACTAAAACAGTATTACATTCAAAGGTGAACTTCAAATTCTCATTTTTTTGTAGCCAAACCCACACGATAAAATAGATGAAAGATTTTAAACTCAAATCTCTCAACTCCATAAATCTGAACAAGCCAGAGAGAACATGTAAGTGTTCAAACTTCGACATCAAACCAAACACACAGATAAGCAACCCTTTTTTCAAGTCTTTGGTTTTCAGAAGCTAGTTGATAACTAATGCAACATCAACCCTAACAAAAGTCCATTCCAACTGTGATAAGAACTGACCAGGCACCACAGACCGAAAAAAATAGGGAAAAAAAGGTAGCAACTGTACAACCAATCTCACATTTATCTTTATGGAAAAAAAATTGTAAGTACTCTATTTGCTTCCTAGAAATAAAGAAAGTTGAAACCAACATCCAATCCACTAAGCAGATCCTAATTTAAAGTCCCATACTACATCTACATAGATAGTTGAGTATGAATTACCAATTTGTTCAAAGATAGAGAATGACAAAAAGGAAGCATTTTTCCGTACATAGTCTAAACCTCCATGAAGAAAAGAATATGAATTTAGCTATGGACTTCAATTATAGGATAAATAAGCATAAAGGTAAAGATTATCTCATAACACGAGACAGTAGTTGATTTCGAATTTAAAAACATCGAACCTATCGAAAAACCACACACTAATTGAAAAAACCTGAATTTCCTTCCTGATTTCATTGAAATCAAAAAACTTCTTCCCCGGCAAATGCAAGAACTCCCCCCACTCCTCATCCCCCCCATCTGTCTTCCTCTTAGTTTGCTGCAGTTGCAGCACAAGAGGGCGTCGGGTGCATATATCATTGCCACGAGGCAGAAAATCACGACCCACCAGCGCCTCCAACACACTGGATTTGCCACTGCTCTGGCTACCGACTACCGCCACCTGCGGCAATTCGATCATTGACTGGCTGCCGACTTGCGCAAATATATCCTGCAGCTTGTTGACAATAGGTATGACAGAGTGACATAACGGCGTTGCCGCCGAACCACCGCCGGACGCTGCCGCCGCCGCTTGCTCGTCCGCCATGAGATTGATCAAGAATTACGTGATCAATAAAATGTGTAAGAAATTTCAAAATTCAGATCGAGAGTGAAATTTTGAAAACCTAAAGTTGTGAATAATAAATAATTGATAGTATGGGTCTCTGTTAAAAGGGTTTGAGATGAATCTTTTGTGTGGTTCTCTTACTGCGCAAGAAATTGGTTCTCAAATATTATTTTTTGGATGAATTAAAACTTCATTTTCTGGCAATTTGGATTATTTTAGTTTATCACAAAAAATGGAGGCAAATATTTTTTCCATGATAATGGAAACGTTCGAAAAACGCAATTGGGTTTCAAAATAATTTTCTAAATGTAAACTTTATTTTAAAAAATTCTCCTTTTCACAAGTTCTCAAAGATACATTTAAAATTATTAAAAAAATACAATTCAAATCTGATGTCTTTTGCTAATTATCTTTCTAATATATATTTTAGTAACAGATTTATTCTTATGAAAAAGTCAAGCTTATTCTATTTCATAAAAACAGTTAAACATCATGGATGAACTAATTTTGGTATTTTTAATAAGTATCCAAATTTATTATTTCCATTCTTTTAAATACTTAGCAATTGTAAACAATAATATAAATAAATGACTCAAACATTAAGATTACCGGCCGTCAGGGCATAGACGAGTTGGTATGACCTGGGGTGACGTGGGAATAATTTCCCCGGCTTCACGGTTCGATTCTCGTGTGGAGCATATTTCTCACTGAAATATTGTGGGGTATGATCTGGGAATTAGTCCGTTATATGGGTCCTATTCCCTGGCCCCTACCTATACGTGCATATCCTTCGATTTACCAACATGTATGGGCCAAGGGGCCTCTGACCTATACAGGGGTTAACCCATTAATGATTAACTTTCTTTTTAAAAAAAAAGATTACCATGCAAAGTGAAAATAATATATATACATACCGGATGTATTTATAAAATTATCATAAATGAAAAAAAATAGCTATTTCAATTAGTTTGTATTTAGGATAATTTTGAAAGTTAAAATACAGCGGGTAAAGTAATATGTAAATATAGCACTACACTATTAGATATTTAGGTTCCGTTTGGACACGTTTTATAAAAACGTTTTTAGTGTTTTTAAAGTTAAAAAAATTTAAAGTATATATTTGGACAAGATTTTATAAAATGTTTTTGAAAAATATTTTTAGAAAACTAGTTTTGAAATATATTTTTTGAAGAACAAGTGAAACATGTTTTATAATGTTTTTAGAATACAAAATATAGGTAAATTTTATACGAATGATCAATTATTATTTTTTTTGTTAGATTAATCATTCAAATGCTATTTTAATATTATTTTTTAATTATAAATCATTTTCTAAAATAATTATATAATATTTTTTAATTCAAAAATATTTTTATAAAATAGTTGTCCAAACACATACTTATTTTTAAAAGAACTTCCAAAACGTTTTGTAAGAGTTTTTTTAAAAACATATTTATAAAAATATTTTTATAAAACGTGTCCAAACGGAACCTTATATATCGTAGCAACATTACTAGTTTGTAATTGTAGCATAGGAAAAAAACCTACGGTCCAATGATACAAATACAAAAGGTGACAAAATCGAAAAGGCAAAAATCTTCTAGATCTCTATTCTTACTTTGCAATTCTGAAAAACAACTCAATGCAGGAGATTTAAAAATTAAATGCATTTAGTTAGTTCTATCATACTTGAAAGTTTGGTATAAAATTGCATTATGTGCAAACACGTAGCTTGATAGTCTCTCTGGTCTCACATCAACTACTTCTGTTGGCAGTGCACAACTTGATATTCTGCTTTGTTCTACGCTGCTCTTCTGTTCTGTACTGTTTTTTCATATTTGTTCTGTTCTCATCTGTTCTAGATTTGATTCATTCAGCTCTTCTCTAAGTTGATCTGTTCTGATGGTAGTTTTAAACTGAAGAGTCCTGCACTTCGAGAGCTGAGTTGAATAGATTAGATGAATAAATGTAAATTCAAATACAATCAAAAGTTGTCTTTGCATGAAGATGTTAAACTTGGCATGTGTAGTTTTCGCAAAGCTGTGGTAAGATCTATCATTATGTGTGTCTAAGCTGATCATATCATCACGGACACAATCTGAAGTTTTTGCTCTTATCTGTTGGAAAAACTAGTTCCCCCTGAATAAGTGTGAATCTGAACTTATGACATATTTAAGAGATCCAAAATGTTTCTAAAATAACAAAACTTGGCGTCCGACAGAGGCTTTGTGAAGATGTCAGCTACTTGCTGATCTGTTAACACATACTTCAGCCAGATGTCCTTCTTCAGTACATGGTCCCTTATGAAATGATTTCTGATATCAATATGCTTGTCCTTGAATGTAGCACGGGTTTCTGAGTGATCGCATATCACTTTTGTTGTCGCAGAATATGGGTACTTTGATGGCTTCAACTCCGTAGTCTCTAAGCTGTTGCTGAATCCATAAGATCTGAGCACAACAGCTCTCAGCTGCTAAGTACTCGGCTTCAGCAGTAGACGTAGCTACTGAAGTTTGCTTCTTTATGAACCACGATATTAGCGTATCATCCAAAGACTGACAAGTTTCACTTGTGCTTCACCGATCTACCTTGAAACCTGTAATCTGTATTAGAATATCCAATCAAGTTGAAACTGGAATATTTGGGATACCAAAAACCCACGTTCTCAGTGTCCTTTAGATATTTTAAAATTCATTTTACTACAACTAAATGAGATTGTTTCGCCTCCCTGGAATCTGGCGCACATACAGATCGCAAACATAATGTCTGGTCTGTTTACAGTTAAGTACAGTACTGATCCGATCATTCCAAGATACAAAGTTACCTCAACGACAGTTCCAGCTTCGTCTTTATCAAGCCTGATGGAAGTACTCATCGGAATAGCTGCGGCTGAACATTTTTTCAATCCGAAATTCTTTAGAAGTTCCTTTGTATATTAAGCTTGATCTATAAAAATCTCATTCTCAAGTTGTCTGACTTGTAATCCCAAGAAAATTATCAATTCACCCATCATAATCATCTCAAACTTCTCATGCATCAGTTTAGAGAATTTTTCACACAGTTTAAGATTAGTCGAGCCAAAATGATATCATCAACATAAATTTGAACGAGCAGGACATGATCACTCTTAACAAATTTGAATAGAGTTTTATCTAATCATGCAGAACTTTATCCAGTTTAGAAACATAATCTAGGTTGGAATGATCTACAAAACTAGGAGGTTGTGCAGCATACACTTTCTCAGATAAGATGTCGTTCAAGAACGCACTCTTTATATACATTTGAATAAATTTAAAATTTTTGAATATGATATATGCAAAAAATATCCTAATAGCTTCTAATCTAGCTACAAGTTCAAAAGTTTCGTCAAAATATATGCCTTATTCTGGCTTATATCCTTGAGCAACTAATTTGGCCTTGTTTATATCAATTGTTCCATTTAATTTATTCTTAAAAACCCATTTAGTACCTATTACAATCTGATCTGATGGTCTAGGAACTAATATCCAAAGTCTGTTTCTTTCAAATTGACTAAGTTCCTCCTGCATGTTTCTACTCGACTTGGGTCGTATAAGCAGTTCAGATCAGATCAAGCTCGAAGTGCAGAATCGTTCAAATTAGGACTTTCAGCAGAACAGATTAGATCAACTCAGTTGAGAAGAGCGAAATGAATCAAATGAGAACAAAAGTATATCAAAGCAAACTTCAAGGCTATGATTTGACACAATGTTTGTAGCAGTTGTGCCTTTCGGCACACTATCATAATATCTCAGAGTCTAGCCGTTTATAAGATTTGCTAAAAGTAGGAACATTTAATGAAGAGATACGGAACACAGTACAATCTTTTAATGCTCAGAAGAGGATTCAATAGCTCAGTCTACCAGAATATTTGAATCTGAAGAGTATAAAAGGATGAGAAGATTGAATCAAATGAGAAAAGTGAGAGACACTAAAACCAATCAGAAGATACAACTACGAACTGTTATTCAAGCTCTTCATTTCTTATAGAAGCTTACTTCATTGTTTATTTCAAAATCTTCTATAATCAATTCAGTTATTACTGAATTGGATAAGCTTGTATGTGAACAGATCAGATTACCAGAAAGCATGCATATTTGCTTTCGCACCCTACGTGTTGTTTTTGAGTGATACTAGGAGTTCAGATCGGTGCGACATGATTGCATGGTTTAGGATATCTTGTATTCTATTCAATATCTTCTAGGAAAAATCCTTCCAGTTCAAAAGAATGAGAGACGTAGAAGTGTTGCTTCGAACTTTTACAAACAAATCTTGACTCTAATATGTTCTTACCATTTTAGTTGCATACTATCGCATTTCAGTTCACTGCTTAATTGAGATCTTCCGCATAATATTTTTATTTTTTAAAAAAGCAAATTAAGTTGAGTACTTGATTATTATTAACCCAAATGAGTCCTAAAACTGTTCTATACATAAAATATTTTAAAAGAATTTATTAAACCTTCTCTAAACTCTGATCGACGTGTTTCAGTCATATCACGATGCTTACTGTGATAAAGAATTCTCTTAGTCTCTCTATTACCATTTCTAAATGGCTTTATATCTTTAATTAAAATATATTTAACTGATAATATGTCCTAATACTATTGTCCTCATTCACAGACGAATTTCGTCATCGTTTTTTAAAAATATTACATTATTCACACAATAGTTGCATAATGTATAATAATTACAAAGACCTACTATACAAATTATTTATAACCCTAAATATTAATTTAATTTGAAATGATATATACATACATAAACAATTATACCGACAAGAAACAAGTGCACCAGATCACTAAGGCTACGTTTGGTAGCCAGGATTAGCCCTGGATTGGTAAATAGTCCAGTGTTTGGTTCGTTTTTAGCACACAAACTGCAATCCTTTGGCCCGTGATTGGTAAGTTTTTCACTTTTCTTTGCATGATAAATTATCATTTCTAAATAGATGGTATTAACAGTCCTCGTACGCTGATTGAAAGGAAATTGAGAAATTTCCTGAAATTACCCCTGTTAACCCTTTTCCGCCGTGCCTGAAGAACATCATCGCGCCGCCTTCCAACCTCATTTCAAAGCAGAACTTGTAGAGTTGAAGAATTAGGGAGAGGATTTTGCGACGGAGATGGTGAAGGTAACCTTTGCTGCGATGGATTCATTTCTCGATTTCACCAATATTTGATTGTTCCTCTAAAATATTGTTCTCTCTGATGATGGAGCTATTGCTAGTATACAGCTATGTTTTCGAAATTTAAATTAATGAGTTGTTTTAGTTTCTAGTGGTTTCATCCTGAATGCTTAAGTGCATCCTTGTTTTCTGGGTTGTTCCTCTGAATTAGATATCTAAAAACGCTGTTGTTCACTCTGGAGTTCAGTATCCTTGTAAAGCATTTACGGGTTGTGATATCGGTGCAACAATAAGTGACATGGAAGGAGTTCATGTGTCATCAGTTGTTTTTGTATTTGGCATTCTTCTACGATAGCAGTTTTTTTTTTTGAGTTTATCACAGCTTTTTTTGTTAAGAAGTCATGGTAAAATCCTCAATTTCTATCGGTGTTTTCATTTTCACTGATTGATTCTGATTGTTGGTTTAGTTGATGAATTTGTATGGTTTCAGTGGTAGTAAGATGATGCATTATTTTGAGAATTTACAAAGAAATTCAACCTCTGCATACTCACGAGGAGATGTTTGGCAATGCTGGTTGTGACAAAGCATACAGGTTTTTCAAACTTGTGCTGGGGAACTGCGGTGGATCCGGATCCCGTCTCCCGACGAGGCAGCGGAAGAATAAAATTAGGTCGGGAAACGTTCAATACAATTAAAATCTACTGCAAACTATGAACCATTCATAGGGCGTTTAGTCAGTTACCTTGCTGGCGACAGGCGCCTGGCTCCAACCGGAATTACAAGAAGACCGGCTCTTCACGGTAGGCGGCTGTAGATTCGTCAATCAGGTCCACGATCGGAAGGGAGACTCCTTCATCAGCCTGCACTAGAAGGCCTGACGAGATCAGCACGGATGGATTCTCCTCGAAAATTTGGCCGGAACAAATTCCGGCGAGGGGCGGCGGCGGCGGCGCGTGGCGGGCACGGCGGCGGCGGCGGCTTGGAGAGGAGGGAGGCGGCCAAGGTGTGCTAGGGTTAGGTCTTGTGAGTT